>JACEFZ010014201.1:20000-55431 GCA_014155875.1 Cepaea nemoralis
CGGATACAGGTTCTCGATCTGTCCCCCCCGTAATCTCCACCTCGTCCCACAGGCGCTCTACCACCTCTCCCTTCTCTATTGATAATCTACCACCAAGAGGTGCATATCCTGCTAGCTTATCAGCCTGTTCATTCCCTCATGGCCAGGGCAAAAAATCCACTCAATTCTCACAATCTGTGACCTCTGAAGCGAGGATAGCCATTCCACACGAATCTTGATCTAGTGTAGTACGTAAACGGCCGTTGTCTACTTCTTGAGGCATATTGGATACATGGTGCTATTCCTATATTTTTTTCATAGACCTATCAGTATTCAGCCGACGCTGCGACATAGGGGTTACGAAAGCATACCGAGTTTGGAAACAGTTAATTGCGGTTTGGAAGTAGACCACCTTGCATTAGTTTACATACAATGGTATGAGCGGGGTTCGCTCAGAAAGCAATGACAAACTACTGAACGTAAACTTGCTAAGAAATAACAACCAGCCACACAATTTTGGGGTTGACTGCGACGTTCTGTAAAAGATACACAACTAACCATATCGGCATTCGATAGATGATGTGTCATTATCACACCAGCGACCTTTACTACCGAGAATGGTTAGTGGTATCCACTCTAGTCTGGTTAGAACTACCGAGAATGGTTCGTGGTATCCACTCCAGGCTGGCTAGACTACCGCGAATGGTTCGTGGTATCCACTCCAGGCTGGCTAGACTACCGCGAATGGTTCGTGGTATCCACTCCAGGCTGGCTAGACTACCGAGAATGGTTTGTGGTATCCACTCCAGGCTGGCTAGACTACCGCGAATGGTTCGTGGTATCCACTCCAGGCTGGCTAGACTACCGCGAATGGTTCGTGGTATCCACTCAAGGCTGGCTAGACTACCGCGAATGGTTCGTGGTATCCACTCCAGGCTGGCTAGACTACCGCGAATGGTTCGTGGTATCCCTCCAGGCTGGCTAGACTACCGCGAATGGTTTGTGGTATCCAATCTGGCTGGCTAGACCTGGGAGCACAAGGCAGTTAAAACCAAAACATCCCCCGGCGATGGGAATTCGAATGCATGACCACCGGATGGATAGGCCACCGTGCTACCCACGGCGCTACAGACAGCACTCAGGTCATGCTCAGATCTTCAGCTTATCCTTCATTCTTCTCCCTTCCTTCCTCTTTCTTACCTTCTTCTCCTCTTACGCATCCTTCTTCCCAATTCCTTCCACCTTCCTTCCGTCTTCTTCTCCTCCTTCCTCTTTTTTATTCTTCTTCTCCTCCTTCTCCCCTCCCCTTTTCTATCTCCTCCTCCTATTCTTCCTCTTCTTCCTCTTTTCCTTTCTCTTCCTACTCTTCTTCTTCTTCGTTTTCGTCTCCGTCTCCTCCTCCCCCTCCTCCTCTCACATCTCCTTCCTCCACCTCCTTCTTCTCCTTTTCTTCCTCCTCCTTCTTCTCCTTCGTTTCATCCCCTCAAGGAAGCGTATGCCCTCAACCAACTGACGAAAAGCCATTTGTAGGTTCGTTTATGATACCTTGGATTTCCAACTAATGGTGTCCACGAGGTAGTTAGTCAGTACACACCAACACTCCTTAGCTGCCACTTACGACATTCATGGAGGGCTACTGTGTTGCTGTTCTTTGCTTCCGTTATGGGCTCTAGTAACGCATGGGCAGCTTGACCTCTGTTTTTGTTGCCTTCGTTTATTGTCGGTGTCAGTTTTCGTCGATTTTTTTTTCCGCGTAGCATTTGTCTCGATTTTCGTCGGTTGCCTCGGATTTCGTAGGCGTGCCCACATGGCGTCGCTGCTAATTTTGCGAAAACAAAGGACCCAGGCGTTCTTATGCTCAGTTTGGCGTTGTTTCTCGTTGTGTGAGCATCACCTGCTAATATTAAAATACGAGAGCGGCATTAAGATTGCTGAAATCGGGAGTCACCATCCACGATACGTTCAGTTGTTGCGAAAAAGGAAGCAATAAAAGAGGCTAATGTAGCGAAAGGCATGAATGTGCTAACGAAACAGAGATCGCAAGCAATTGAAGGTGTCGAACAGTTATTAATAATTTGGATAAATTAAAACCAGTTAGATGCGATTTTTTGTCGGAGACAATCATATGGGAAAAAGCCAGACTGTATGCCGATCTCATTGAGAAAATGCCTGGGACGAGCGCTAGTGAATTGCGCTGCATTGTTCCGTCAAGCGTGTGGTTCAGTACATTCGAATTCGACAAGCAATCTTTTAGGATTTACTTTTCTTAGCCTTTGATTGTCTCGTCTACTTACAAGAAAGAAGGCTTGTATATCTTTTCATTTGATCCCTACCCTTTGACTTGCCCGACATGGCAGACCCTACAAGCAGCTGCGCTACCATCGGCATAGCTCTTGGGGTCAGTGGAATACTTAAGCCGATCTACCACTACAAGGTTGACACACAGTAGGGATGCATGTTCAGCAAAATGGCGGCCTGCCGGTCACTGAACTATCTGGGTTGCCTTATTCAATATTGTGTGGCTGCTGGTTTTCTAGTGACTGCCGCTTCCGTCGACGATGAACTGTATTTTTCGTGGCGGACTTTTGTGTTGGCATTCTGGCAGAGGTATTATGCATAGTATACTTGTGCGGGCTGTTAGTTTGTCGAGACTCCTGTCTGTTCTACTTTTCACGTGGTGCTGTGAGGAGCATTTTGTGTGATATTCACTGGCGCAGGAACGGAGCATAATGGGGTAACCCTTTGCCGTGAAGTTGGAATCCGCGACTAACGACCAACTAACACAGTAGGGAGGCGACACTGCCATTAGCAGTAACTTCACGTAACTCTGTATAAAATGTATAGTGCATTCAGAGCTCTCAACTGAAATTTGAATTCTATAGAAGCCACCGGAAGTAGCTTCTAGCACTCTTGGATCGAACCACTGACCACTTCAGTTGACGTGCAGTTACTGAAAGCTATTGGAGAACCCCGGGGTATTTATAGATTTGACATGTGTAATGAACACAGTCCTAGAAATCTTAACTAAATCACTATTGATTTACCAGCAGCCTCTGTGGGCTTCTCTGGTCACTGAAATAACACCAGAAATATATTATCGGATATTGATTGGCACTTATAGCAGACAATGAAAATGGGGAATTTGTGGATTTTGCTTGTAGTAGACTTGTTTCCGAAGTTAGGCGTTGTGTGTCTTTGGAAGTCGTTATCATCATCATTAAATGACTTGCCGTGCGGAGAACTTCTCCCCTATAATCTTTGGAAACGTCTTTCTACCGTAAGCCAGATGATGTCTTGCATATCTTGCTGTCATGTGTCAGTTAATTGTCTTGCGTTCGTTCGCTTTGGACTAACGTGTAGTCTATACACGTGCTACTACTTCTGGTGTACTGGGTTAATATTTGCATGTGGATTAGATTTCCCTATTACCAGTGTCACTAGCCATTTGGCGAACAAACACCGACTTCTGAGGTATTTGTAATTTACATTCACAAGTCAAAGACGAGAAGTCAACAGAAGAAGAGGAGGCAGAAGAAGAATCAGACAAAGAAAACGAAGGCGAAGAAGAAGAAGAAGAAGAAGAAGAAGAAGAAGAAGAAGAAGAAGAAGAAGAAGAAGAAGACGAAGAAGCAGTAGCAGTAGCAGCAGAAGAAGACAAGTGCCCTCGTACATACTGACCATTGATTCGAAGCCAGGATGTTCTTAGTTACGCTACCTGAGTGACATCTTGTACACACCCACCCTCTCCTCCTCCCCTGTATCAGCGAATATCCACCTTATAGTTATCATTCACCGTATAGTTTGCTGTGTGTAATGGGCCAGACAGATACCACGACGGCAATGCTGACACCTCACGTGCAGACATAAATACAAGGCGGTATCTCCCTCCTCACGTAGCCTGGCGCTGTAATCACCAGGCCAGGTGGCATTCTTCTGTCTCAGGTTTGGGCGTAGATCCTGGCCAACTTGGATGATAGAGCAATCTGAGAATGTTCTGACGTTGTCTGGCTAGGGAGACAGACTGACCGAGAGACAGACAGACAGACAGACAGATAGACAGACAGCCAGATAGAGAGACAGACAGACAGATAGAGATGACAGACACCCAGACAGAGAGACAGACGGCCAGGCAGAGAGACAACAGACAGACATTGCGAGTGACGACAGGCACACGTCCCGAGCGACAGACAGACAAACCGAGAGACAGACAGACTGAGAGACAGAGAGACAAATACAGATATGGCAGACAGACTCACCGACCGACCGACAACAAATAGATAGTTATGTACTCGGCTCGCGATGATGGTGGAATTCTGCAAGAGGGCGTCTGATTGGTCTGGAACTCTGGGAGTCAGAACGACCCCAGTATAAAAGGCCCCCGCACAGGTAGAACTGGCCTTTTCCGTAGTCCACCACACCAAGTGACGAGGCGCCAATGACTATTGCAAATGTGTGTTTAGTAGTTAGACCCTGAAGTTTTGCAGTGGAAAAGCCAGAATTCTAGTTTTAGATTTTAGATTTTCCTGGGTTTTTAGTGGATTAGGAGTTTTTGGTAAATTGGTTTTTAGTGGACTAGACGTTTTTGGTAAATTAGTTTTAGTGGATTAGTTGTTGGTGGATTAGTTTTTGATGGATTAATGTTTGGTGGATTAGTGTTTGGTAGATTTGGAGTTTTTACTGGATTAGAAGTTTTTGCTACACTTAGGAATTTTGTTTGTTAGGTTAGTGTCTTTGCTGTTTGATTTTTGCTGTATCCTAATTTCTTTGTTGATGCTACATGTCTGTATATTATTGTGAAGTTTAGAAGTTTAATAAACAAATGATGCTTGTGTTACTCTTACTTTGTTGTTTAGATGATAGACTCTTGTTATAGTCATTGGTGTTAGAACAGCCGTCGGAGTAATTCTTTGTCTGGGATTGGAGAATATTGTTCCAAACCCCTGTCGGCCCACCCTGGATCTTCTTAAACCTTAATTCTTTTCTATTCTTGTTAACCGAGGACGGTGAGAGGTTCTTTCTCTTTATTCATTTTCTTCTTTGGCCCTACGCAGTCAGGGTTGCGCTTTTCTCCTCACATCACCGTAGCAGAAGTAAGTGGTCCTTGCTCCTGTTTTTACCTCTGTTTCAGTTAGATAACTAGATAGACAGCTAGACAGACAGACAGACAGACAGACAGACAGACAATTATTGCATGCCATGCTAGCGCGGAGACGAGACGGACACATACACAGACGAAGGCAAGATGTAACAAATACCTGACACAAGACAGCACCAGAGGTAGGGCATCTGGCCTATAACAGAGGTGCATGTTTACAGGCTGTAACTGGGAACATGTTTTCCACTAAATGATGACATGACAACCCATATCTTTGTAACGGCTGTTGAATCATTTCGTGACGTCTTGTGTATAAGGTGCCGCACAATATTTGTATAGACCAATGGGCACTTATTTAATTAGTTAGTCGCTGTTACAACTTCACGGCAAAGGTTAGTCCCCATTATGCTCCGTTCCTGTGCCAGTGAATATCACACAAAATGCTCCCCACTGCCCAGTATGAAAAGTGGAACAGACAAGAGTCTTGGCAAGCCAACAGCCCGCGCAGTGACGAGGCTCCAATGCCTATTGCAAATGTGTGTTTAGTAGTTAGACCCTGAAGTTTTGTAGTGGAAAAGCCAGAATTCTAGTTTTAGATTTTAGATTTTCCTGGGTTTTTAGTGGATTAGGAGGTTTTGGTAAATTGGTTTTTAGTGGACTAGAAGTTTTTGGTAAATTAGTTTTAGTGGATTAGTTGTTGGTGGATTAGTTTTTGATGGATTAATGTTTGGTGGATTAGTGTTTGGTAGATTTGGAGTTTTTACTGGATTAGAAGTTTTTGCTACAATTAGGAATTTTGTTTGTTAGGTTAGTGTCTTTGCTGTTTGATTTTTGCTGTATCCTAATTTCTTTGTTGATGCTACATGTCTGTATATTATTGTGAAGTTTAGAAGTTTCTTCTTCTTCTTCTGCGTTCATCCGGATTTGTTTTCTTTCGGATGTGACTGCGTTGTGCCTGTTTACAGCAGAGCTGCGTTCTTGCGCCGTTAGGCCGACACATCCGACTTCTGCGGGCATTTGTTGACCGGGTTAACCTTCCCAGGGCTTTCTTAGGACATTTGAATCTCACTGTTGTGGTGTTATCCTCCATCCTAGCTGGCCCATATAGAACAGCCAAAGACATCCTGGTCAACCCTCAAGGGAAGGCAGGGGCAGACCATGGGCATTCCCCGCCATCCAAGGAGGCTTCCATACTTGCAGAGCCATCACACAGCGCTCCAGTACTGGGCTCACCAAAGGAATCGTCACGTCCTGCAAATGGCTGCTTAGCCTCACTTCCGTATATTGGGCCTTCCTTTCACCATAGGCTGTTCCTCCGGAAACCAGAAGAATGCAGTCTGCAGATGACATCCACACAGTGAGCTTTCGATTAAGACTTTCCACATAATGGATTTGCTATCCAAGCAATATTCCATTTCGTCCCACTAGGACACTTTTTCCACCTTTTATGAAGCCCACACAGTGAGCTTTCGATTCGGACTTTTCACGTAATGGATTTGCTATCCAAGCAATATTCCATTTCGTGTCACTAGGACACTTTTCCACCATTTACGAAGCCCACACAGTGAGCTTTTGATTCGGACTTTCCACGTAATGGATGTGATATACAAGCAATATTCCATTTCATGCCTCTGGGACGCTTTTGTAACCGACATACCTGTGGTATGAAGTGTGGCAGTCTAAATACATCTTCATGGGACGCAGAGGTGTTTCCAAGGCACCAGGGCCGGGTTATATACTGGCCAAGACCTATTGACGCGTCCTCGTCGAGCGTCCTAGGCAACAGGTCCATTCGGGGTCCTGGCTAAAGTCAGTAGGATCGCCGATTCCTCCGAAGTAGGAGAGTGTCTGCCTGTACGGCGAGGAACCACCAGTCTGCACACCAATAAGCCAGACATGGGACAACGGATACTCACGCAAAACTCAGGTCCTGTATGACATCACACTGATGTTGGACACCAGGATGCCTTCATCCGACATACAGGACTTCACGTTGGAGCTCAAGCCAACGAACACAAGCAAGCAAGCAAGCAAGCAATACATCTTCATGCACCTTTAGATGTCAACCTGAATGTAGTTAAAGTAAGCTGTAGTCAACTTGAGCTTGTTGATATCTCCATAGAGCTTGTCCTCAAATGAAGCAGGCGTGGGCCAAAATATCTTTCTCTGTTCTGCATATATTGGGCATTCCTGCAGCAAATGTTTAGCTGTCATTTTACCAGTTCCACAATTACATTCATCGGTATCTCCTATCTTTGGTTTATTGAACAAGTGGTGTTTCAGCCTGTTATGTCCTGTGCGGAGTCTGAAGATTGCTACTTGTTCTCTTCGGTAGAGTTTGTAATATGCATCATCCTTCTGGTGGCCTGGATGCTCTGATTCCCACTTGGTTCTATAAGTGCTTATTATAAACCCTTTTGCCTCATTATAGGTTATGTCTATGTCAGGCTGTGGTAATCGTCCACCCTCTTTTGCTAGTATGTCAGCCTCTTCATTTCCAGGTATACTGCAATGTGATGGGATCCACTGTATTACAACTTTTTTGGATTTCTGGCATAGACCATGGAGTGCTGCTCTTAGTTCAGCTAGTTCTGTGCTGTTTTTGCTCTTCAGTATTGAGACAGCTGACTTTGCATCTGTGAAGATAGCTATTTGCTTCTCTTTATTTTCCTCCATCAAGAGCATTTCTGCTGCAGTTTTCAAAGCATCTACCTCCGCTTTGAAGTTACTTGAAAATTTTTCCAAATTTTCTCCTCACATCACCGTAGCAGAAGTAAGTGGTCCTTGCTCCTGTTTATACCGCTGTTTCAAGTGGCGAGCCTGCCAGGATAGTGACAGCCTTAGAATTATTCTGGTAGGATTGTTTTGGTACCAAGTGAGTGTTTTAGTTGAGATCTTTAGTTCGTTCCTTTGTCGGTTCATTTTTGGTATAGTTGGTAGTAGTCCTCTAGAGATAGCAAAACCCAGGTTAGCTAGTTAGGCTCCATTGCAGAACCACCCGTAGCATAGTATCTTGTCCTTAAGATGGAGACCAGAAGTACTCGTGCGGCAGTGAGAGTTGAACAAGACGAGTCGCCGCCAGTTTCTACGATGGGAACCGAAGATTCCCGCCCAGTGGACGCACCACGCGAGCTCACTGAGGCTTTGAGGTATGTTGTAGTACCAACCAGAAAGCCTGTTCGGTGTTTTGGGGAGAAAGGTGGAGCCATCGGTAGAAGAGTACGTCAGGGAGGTGAGGTCAGCTTGGAGGGCTGGCATGTTAGAGACAGTCGATAAGGTGGATGTTATTTTCGACAGCATAACCAGTCCTGTCAGGAGGGAGTTGGAACTTCATGCTTCTGAGGAAGATCCCGAGGCCATGCTGCAGGCCTTGCTGAAGATATTTGGAGAGAAGAAGAGTCTACGGGAGCTCCTGGCAACGTTATTTACAATACGCCAGCGAGCTGGGGAGACAGTCCATGACTTCTCCCATAGGGCCAATGCTGAGTTCAAGCTGGTAGTGAAGGCCCAGGAAATGCAAGGTGTCCCTGTGTTGGATGGGGAGGCCCTTCGAGACCAGTTTGTGGCTGGCATAAGGGACAGTTTCACCCAAACTGTTTTAAAGGAAAAGATGTCGCAAGATTCGTCGGTGACATTTCTTCAGATCAGGGAGTGCGCACAAACATGGGAAGGTGTGCGGTCCCCGCCAGGTGCTGAAGTCAGAGAGGTAGAGGTGAGAGCCAGAAATGAGAACTCTGGGGAAATTCAAGCATGTATGCCTCCACCAGTTAAAGTGGAGTTTCAGCAGGGGCAGTATGGGCCGGTGCAGGCTGAGGTAGTCCCACAAACGGTAGAATGTAGGCCTGCACATACTGAGCCAGCTCGAGTACCATCAAGAACTGAGTTTACTTCCAGGCAGGGTGAAATTGACTTTCTGCAGAGGGAGATGTCTGAGATTAGTGCCAGGCTGAACAGACTCACCACCAGCGATCAACAACATCAAGTGCCACGTTGCTGGCGATGCAATCGGGTAGGTCACTTGAGACGCGAGTGCAGACAGGCATTAAACGAGACCCCTCTAAGGCTGGGAGCCAGGTATTAGAAGGGGAGCGTCATGACTCGGACATTAAAATTGTGGGTGGTAGGCCCGAAGAGACTGTTTTGATAGGTGGCCAGAGTGTCCAGTGTGTCATCGATACAGGTTCTCAGGTTTCCACCATCACTGAGGCCTGTTTCAAGGACATGTTCCAGGACTATGTTCTAAAGGAAGGACAATTCGTTAGGTTGACGGCCGCAAATGGCGTAGTCATTCCATATGTGGGGTACTTTGTGTGTGACATTGTGTTGGGTGGGACACAAGTGAAGGACTGTGGGGTGTTTGTCACCAAAGACATGGACAATGGGGAGAGAAGAGTGCCTGGCATTATTGGCACGAACATTTTACAGTCAGTACCGAATTTGTGTAGGTTTCTTAACTGGAGCAGCCCAGCGGAGGAGATTCCTGGAGTCGGACTGGACGGTGTTAAAGTTTTTGTGACAGTAGAGTTTGCGTACCTGCCCGCTCCATCATGGCAGTTAGTGTAAAATGTGTTAGGTTTGTGCTTGAAAATATGCATGTCATTTTCAGCCCAACTAGAGACTTGGAGCACAAGGGTTTGCTTTTCTCCCACACTTTAACTACCTTGCCAAGTCCAAGTGGTCAATCTGGGGGATGAAGACATATTCTTGTCGAAGGGTACTCAAGTTGGGGATATTTCAGATGCTACTGTGGATTTGACCAACCATTTCAAAATGGTAAGTCCTCAGGAAGTTGAAGTTTCAACACGGCCGTATGCGGGAGTGAAAGATGATGTTAGGTGCCCTGTAGATTTGAGCAGTTTTGAGGGTAGTGATAGAGATAGGAAGAAGTTAGAGGAGTTATTAGTTAGGTATGATAGTCTTTTTGCCAAGGGAGATACTGACATAGGCTATACAGATAGAGTAACCCATAGCATCCAGTTGACAGATGAGACCCCCATCAAGCAGCCTTATAGGAGAATTCCCCCAGCATTTTATAGAGAAGTACAAGATCATCTCCAAGTTTTATTAGATAGTCAGATAATTAAGGAAAGCTCCAGTCCTTGGGCTTCTCCGGTGGTCCTCGTGAGGAAAATGGATGGTAGACTTAGGTTATGAGTCGATTATCTGGCTGTAAATGTTAGGACAAAGAAAGATGCATACCCTCTCCCTAGAGTAGATGAATATCTAGATGCCCTGGGTGGCGCCAAATTGTTTTCAACTTTAGATCTTGCCAGTGGGTATTATCAGGTGGCCATGAAGCCAGAGGATCAAGAGAAGACTGCTTTTACCACCCCATTTGGTTTGTATGAGTATACGCGTATGCCAATGGGACTTGCAAACTCCGCGATTAGCTTCCAGAGGTTAATGCAATGCTCTCTGAATGACTATTTTTTCCAGATTTTGTTGGTATACCTTGATGACATTTTGGTGTTTTCAGGGGATTTTTCAGAGCATTTGATTAGGCTTGAAAAAGTGTTTGAGAGACTGCAGTCCATTGGACTAAAACTAAATCCTGAAAAGTGTAACTTTTGTCAGAAAAAGGTTGAGTTTTTAGGGCACACCATTTCAGAAGAAGGCATTGGCACCATGGATGATAAAGTTGCAGCCATAAAAGAAGCACCTGTGCCCAGAACTCAGACAGAACTTAGGTCATTTCTAGGGTTAGCCAGTTATTATAGAAGGTTTGTCCCAAAGTTTGCTAATATTGCAAGACCACTACATGAGCTGGTGGGCCAACTCAACCAGCAGCAAACCGGTGATACTAAGAAGAAGAAAGGACCCATAGAGCGGTTGTGGACTCCAGAGTGTGACGAGGCGTTTAATCGATTAAAAGAGGCACTGACATCAACACCCCTTTTAGGCTTCCCAGACTTCTCATTACAGTTCATATTGGAGGTAGATGCCTCATACCAGTGTTTAGGTGCTGTCCTGTCGCAAATTCAAGATGGTAAGAAAAGAGTCTTAGCTTACGCTAGCCGCACGCTTCGCCCCTCAGAACGAAATGCTAAAAGCAGTTCTAAGCTTGAGTTGCTCGCGTTAAAGTGGGCTATGACTGAAAAGTTTAGAAGTTATCTGTTGGGTACTAAAGTAGAAGTTTTTACAGATAGTAGGAATTTATCTTTGTGGCAAAAGGCACAACTAGGTGCCATTGAGCAGAGATGGATAGCACAGATGTCAATGTTTGACTACACCATTAAGCACAAACCAGGTCGTGCTAATGGGAATGCTGATTATTTGTCCCGCTACCCTTTTGAAGCACCAGGAAGATCAGATGAGGAAGGTGACATTCCGATCAGCCACATAGCTGCTACAGCAGTCAGTCCAAACTTAAGAACTGCTAGGATAGGAGAGATTGTAGATGTAGATAGACAGAATAACTCTGTGGGTAATGAGCCACTGTTATCATTACCATTATATTCGGCTGAAGAGTTGGTAAAACTACAAGCGGAAGATGTGCATGTGCATAAAGTGTTAACTTGTGTGAGTGAGAGTGTGAGACTGAGTAAGATAGAGATGAGGGGTTTACCCCCTGAAACCAAAAGCTTGTTGAAGCAGCGAAAGAGATTGAGTGTGATTAATGGGTTGTTGTACAGGAAATTAAAGAAGCCAGGTAGAGGGTGGATTTCTCAATTAGTGGTACCTGATGCATTGAAGCAGAGAGTGTTAGAATCGGTGCACAGCACCGGCCATCAGGGCAGAGATAGGATGATACAAATCCTTAGAAGTAGGTGTTATTGGGTTGGCATCACGAAAGATGTTGAACTGTTTTGTAAAAGATGCCAGAGGTGTAATATTGCTAAACCACCCCATATTAAACTGCAGGGTCCTTCAGGTAATTTATTAGCATCTAGGCCTTTTGAGGTGGTGACCATGGATTTTACTATGTTAGAGAAGGATAGTCGTGGGTATGAAAATGTGTTGGTTATTACAGATGTTTTCACCAAATTTACAATTGCTGTTCCCACAAGGGATCAGAAAGCCTCGACAGTTGCGAAAGTTCTGGTTGAGAAATGGTTTTTGCATTTAGGTGTACCCCATAGACTCCATTCAGATCAAGGCAGGAACTTTGAATCGGCTGTGATTGCAGAACTCTGTAGAGTGTACGGGATTAAAAAGAGCCGTACCACGAGTTACAATCCAAAAGGGAACGGTCAGTGCGAGAGGTTTAATAGGACCCTACATGATCTTCTGAGGCCACTAGAGGCAAGCCAGAAAAGGAAATGGTCTGAACATATAGCTAAAGTTTTGTTAGTTTATAACTCTACGCCCCACTCGTCCACAGGGTACTCCCCGTACTACTTGGTGTTTGGAATAGAACCCAGATTGCCAATAGATTTCATGCTAGATGCTAGTGATAATAGTGATTGTAATGATGGGGAACCAAATGTTGAGAACTGGGTGACTGGACATCTTTCCTGTCTGCGTAACGCGCATTTTAGGGCAGGCGAACAGTTAAGAAAGTTAGCTGCTGTAAGGAAAGAGAGATGTGACAAGACATCATACTCTAAATTGCTAACCATAGGAGAAGTAGTTAGGAAGAGAGTCCACTATACAGAGAGGTGCAAGATTAAAGACCAGTGGTCTGTAGATAAATATACAGTGGTACAGGTCCCAAAAGCATCAGGAGGCCCATATGTTATTAGAAGAGTGGGAGAGAATGGACCTGACATTAGAGCAGCAGGACACGAGTTAAAGCGGTGTGAGAAAGATGCGGCAATTGAGGTACCGGAGGCGACGATAAGACTACCAGAATTGCCTGTCGTGGTAGAGGTTGAGGAACCACGGGATAAACCACCAAGAAGTGACTGGTACATGTTTGAGCCAGGAGACTTGAATGTGAGGCGATCAGAGAGAATCCGTCTTAGAAGAGATAGATGATGTTATTTTTGAATACATTTATGTTTCAAATGTTCAGTGTTGAGGCAAGTGGTAACCTGTATAAAGGTTGCTGATTTATTGTTTGTGTAACTTTTATGTTTGTTTAATTATTTTTATGTAAGAAGTGGAGGGTTGTATTCATTTTGTTATGATTGTTCATGCAGCAGAGGAGCTATTTCTCTTCACTGATGTTAATTTGATCATTGGGTATTAACAACATTATACTAGTATAAGGATGGCTTATGCTTGTGTGTTATTAATGTTATTTTGGACTTATTGATGACTGGTGATGTACATGTATACTGTTTCACATTATAAATCTGGATAGAATGAGTCAATTTTTTTTAATAATGATACTGTTTAGGGATGTAACCAGCAGTTCAGGTGTTGAGGGCAATGTCCTCAAGAGTGACAGGTATTTGTTGTTGCTGAGAGATGTTTTCCTTGGCATAGAATTATCAGACCATAGAGGCGTGAAGATAACTACTTGTTTGATAAGTGTACCAGGGACGTATGGTCCGGTTGTCGAAACGACAACAGTTAAAGAGGGGGAATTATTCATTGTTTTTGTAATTGTTCGTATAATATTGTGAACACTAAGGTGGCGGGAGACTGTCTCCCTGTTGATTGCATTATTTTTTTTTCACTGCTGATATTAGTTTAGTCATGAATAATGACTGGTATTAATGTAAATGTACCTTGTATTATTATTCTTGTTGGTACCTGATGTACATTTTTGGGGTGTTTTTCTTGATGGGTGATGTCTGGTGAGGATAGGAAATTTTTTTTTGAGCTTCATCAATAGTGGAGGACTATAAGGTAGGGCAGAAATTATCCCTCCTTTACCCAAGGCACTAGGGGTGTAATGTTCAGTTGTCGGGACGACAACAGTTAAAGATGGGGAATAATGTACTCGGCTCGCGATGATGGTGGAATTCTGCAAGAGGGCGTCTGATTGGTCTGGAACTCTGGGAGTCAGAACGACCCCAGTATAAAAGGCCCCCGCACAGGTAGAACTGGCCTTTTCCGTAGTCCACCACACCAAGTGACGAGGCGCCAATGCCTATTGCAAATGTGTGTTTAGTAGTTAGACCCTGAAGTTTTGCAGTGGAAAAGCCAGAATTCTAGTTTTAGATTTTAGATTTTCCTGGGTTTTTAGTGGATTAGGAGTTTTTGGTAAATTGGTTTTTAGTGGACTAGACGTTTTTGGTAAATTAGTTTTAGTGGATTAGTTGTTGGTGGATTAGTTTTTGATGGATTAATGTTTGGTGGATTAGTGTTTGGTAGATTTGGAGTTTTTACTGGATTAGAAGTTTTTGCTACACTTAGGAATTTTGTTTGTTAGGTCTTTGCTGTTTGATTTTTGCTGTATCCTAATTTCTTTGTTGATGCTACATGTCTGTATATTATTGTGAAGTTTAGAAGTTTAATAAACAAATGATGCTTGTGTTACTCTTACTTTGTTGTTTAGATTGATAGACTCTTGTTATAGTCATTGGTGTTAGAACAGCCGTCGGAGTAATTCTTTGTCTGGGATTGGAGAATATTGTTCCAAACCCCTGTCGGCCCACCCTGGATCTTCTTAAACCTTAATTCTTTTCTATTCTTGTTAACCGAGGACGGTGAGAGGTTCTTTCTCTTTATTCATTTTCTTCTTTGGCCCTACGCAGTCAGGGTTGCGCTTTTCTCCTCACATCACCGTAGCAGAAGTAAGTGGTCCTTGCTCCTGTTTTTACCTCTGTTTCAGTTAGATAACTAGATAGACAGCTAGACAGACAGACAGACAGACAGACAGACAGACAATTATTGCATGCCATGCTAGCGCGGAGACGAGACGGACACATACACAGACGAAGGCAAGATGTAACAAATACCTGACACAAGACAGCACCAGAGGTAGGGCATCTGGCCTATAACAGAGGTGCATGTTTACAGGCTGTAACTGGGAACATGTTTTCCACTAAATGATGACATGACAACCCATATCTTTGTAACGGCTGTTGAATCATTTCGTGACGTCTTGTGTATAAGGTGCCGCACAATATTTGTATAGACCAATGGACACTTATTTAATTAGTTAGTCGCTGTTACAACTTCACGGCAAAGGTTAGTCCCCATTATGCTCCGTTCCTGTGCCAGTGAATATCACACAAAATGCTCCCCACTGCCCAGTATGAAAAGTGGAACAGACAAGAGTCTTGGCAAGCCAACAGCCCGCGCAGGTACACTGTGCATAATGCCGCCGCCAGAATGCCAGCACGAAAGTCCTCCACGAAAAATACAGTTCATCTTCGAAGGAATCGACAGTCACCAGAAAGACTTCATTGACCCGGGTGTTATCCCACATGACTCAGCCTCTTTCCGCAGGGCGACCCGCCGAAAGCGCCGCACAAAGCACGAACTCCGTAGCTCCAGAGACGACTCACAGGAGTCTCATGAAAAAATGAACCCGTGAACCGAAAAGGCAAGTCAGTCAATTCAGCGACAGCCGGCCGCCATCATTCCGAACATGCAGTTCACGCTACGAACAACAGCGGACAGATGTAAAAGCATTCCACACAAATTTCACAGCTGACAGTGTCAGGCCACGCACTCACTCAGTAGCAGGGCGACGGAACCGTGTACTACCAGTCCAAAATGATGAAAGTTCGAATGCAAACCGTAGCCACAAGCGTAAACACTCCAGAGGCCTTAACGGTTTAAATGCACATCCGCCATGTTGGGGACCGGAAGTGATATTGAGTGATGTCAAAATCTCTAAGGTCACCTTTACTTCCCAGAACATTTCCGTGTACCCATTTTAGGCTGGGTCGACTCATGAGTCCACGTCAAATAAATACAAATTAAATAACTTTGGAATATTGACACAATTCGAAAGCGACCGTTGTTGTGGTACCAGGTCAAATAAAAAACACATAAACACCTCTGATTGCAATTCTGGGTCTAGTGTATTGTGATCTTTAAATGAAGAGATATGACTGACTGGTTTTACGGTGCTCTACGTAATGCACATAAATGTAAATTGCTTGGAAACCCAAGAAATCAAAGAAATAGCAAAATAAATAATATTCACAGGTATAGACCCACTCTCTTAGAAGTAAAGGAAAGACGAGAATAAAAAGTTAGTTGCACGCTATTTACAGGTACCGAGGTAAGGGTTTCAACCCCAACATTGGACAGTTGGACTAAAATGATGACTTCTCGTCCTTGACACAAGGACGTAAATTACAAGTACCTCTGAATTCGGAGTGGGTTCGCCCGATGGCGAGGGACACTGGTAATAAGGAAATATAATCCACACGCAAAAATTCAGTCCCGTGCTACTAGAAGCAGTGTGCCATGGATTACGCTTGAGTTCAAAGGCGGGCAAGCGCAAAAAAAAAATCCTAGCATTTTGTAAATGCTGTTTACGATGTTGTAGACAAGTTGACGTTCAGTAGTTTGCCATTGCTTTCAGAACGACCGTCTCTCCCACCATTGTTAACAATTAAAATAATACAGTCTGTTTCCAAATTGCCTGCAGAACGGACGCCAACTCAGATCAGAGTACACACTCTAATCTCTATTTCTCCCGTTTACTTCAGTGAATGCCAACCAGTACCCATGAATATTCAGGGTGTTTGTAAAGTCTCAATACACTTTGTATGTAGAACAAGTTTGAAATTGAAGTACATGATGTCATCAAACATGTGCTCCACAGTCCACCGGGAAGCAATATGCAGCGAATGGCTGTCGTCTGCTGGAGTAATTTTTTGGACTCAAAACAGAATGGTGTTATCAACGGAAGAAATAATTTGTTTGGTTGAACAAATGTTTCGAAATGGTGGTCCATAACACATGGATGGTTGTTCAAAGATTTATAGCAGATTTTCTGATAAACAACCTCCTCACCGCATTAAGGTGAGAAATTTATTGAATAAGGTATAATGAAAATGCAGCTTCTCCCAAAAACAGCATTAGCAGTGACTATTGTAACTAATTTAATGAATTTGTTAACACACGGTTTGATGACGTCATTTACTTCATTTTTTAAAAATTGTTCTACATTCAAAGTGTAGTGAGACTTTACAAACACCCTGCATTTCCCAAATAAGCATTTTACTGATAGGAACAAATACATTTCTGCAAACTGTTTTCACTGTTATTGCCTCGCTCACATTTTATTCCGTCGCACGACCCTTGTCTCCAGTATTTTAAGGACACTTGTTGAGAAACTCATTTCTGCAGGCGGTTATTGATTTTGTCTGCGGACTAATTTATTGCTGAATATTCACATGAGTGCAGCGGCTTCGAGCATCCGTAACTAAGCAAAGATAATCCTACTCGTCGGATTGCTATGGAACTATTTGTTCGTAACGATATTTACAGTTTGTCTCAGCCGGCGTGTAGCTCAGGGACAATGAATGCGATTTAGAAATCCCCGACATAGCAAGTCGGGGGCACATCAGCGGACAGCGTTTTAGAAACAGACCGTGTTGCGTTGATTTAGATGTTATGAGCGTTGGTTGTCCAGAAAGCAATGGCAAGATGGTGAACGTAAAAAAATGTCTAGTAAATTAAAAACAGCGACAACACGCCGGGGTTGAATGCGACGTGCTATAAAGGACACGCAACTAACTAACCCCGCCTACAGATATTTTAAGTGGTTCAGTCGTATTTATTTTCAGTCTTATAGGGGTATAAAGTTGACCATGCATAGAAGTAGGCTCTGATCCTGCAGCGTGCGCTGTCGCCATGTGCAGGTGACAGGTTCGAGTCCCGGTGGGGTAACTACAGCTTTTCAATGTGTATGTTATCTAAGGGAGGCCCCGTAATGAAGTGGTTACACGTCTGCCTCGGGCTCAGAAGTTATGGATTCGATTCCAGGCTACGTCGTTGGGTTCACGAGTGCAGTTTTCTCGGAGACTCACGGAGGTCGTCGCTGAAGCTTCGGAGTTCTTGCTTTGTGCGACGCTTTGGGCAGGACACCCTGCGGAAAGAGACCGAGCCATATGGGATAACACTCGATGGGACCCCGAGGTGTTTCCAGGGCACCAGGGCCAGGTTGTATACTGGCCAAGACCTACTAACACGTCCTAGTCGTGCGTCCTGGGCAACAGGCACCTTCGGGGTTCTGGCTAACGTAGTAGGGTCGCTGATTCTTCCGAATTCGGAGAGTATCTGCCTGCATGGCGAGGAACCACCAGTCTGCACACCAATAAGCCAGATATGGAACAACGGATATTCACGCAAACTTCAGCTCCGGTATGACATCACACTGATGTTGGACAACAGGATGTCTTCATCCGAAATACAGGACTTCACGCTGGAGTTCACAGCCAGTGAACACAAGCCAGCAAGCAATAACACTCGATGTAATGAAGTAAATCCTTTTGCCTTTTAACCATTCATTCATGTTGTCTAGTGTACCATCTAATCTCTACGTCTTTCTTCTATTTCTTTGACCGACTAGTCAATGCTTGGGAATTTGCTGATGAGTGTGTTTCAACTCTTTCTGTTCCGCATAATTGTTGGTACTGTAACTCAGAATATTTTAATTGCTTCTGTAGTTCATTATTGTTGTATTATCTAAGTTCACTGCCGACAGGCAAATCAGAAGACGAGATCTAAAATAGATGCAATAAGAAAAACCAACTCATTGAACACGTAGTACTAAGGAACAAACACATATCAATAGATACTTAAAAAAAAACAAACAGTCTACAACACATTCGTCATACCAACTCTATGTTACCAATGTCAAACCTGGACAATGACAGAAAAAAAGAGAAAAGAAAAGTTATCACTACCGAAGTGAGATTCCGGAAAAGAATAAGCATTTGTATCATGAAGAGAGAAAATCAGAAATGAAGAAATCAGGAATAAATTGGGGATAATAGCAGCGCTAGACTTCATTAGAAAACATGCACATTAAATGGTTCGGGTATATAACTAGGCTACCAACTAACTGCATACCACAACAAGCAATGATGTACAGACACACGGAACCAGAAGGAGAGGTCGACCATGAAAACGATGGACAGAGGAATAACAAAGTCCATGGGAATCTCCATATATGAAGCCCATAAACGGGCATGTTCACACAAACCCTATGCTACCAATGTCTAATTTGGACATTATCCAAATCACATGTACGCAAAATCAACACCTGTAAGATGCAATGCTTGAAGGTAGCTGTCAACTTATCTATCTGACACGGAGTAAAAAATGCTGTTATCAGACAGACAGAGGGATCAACACGCTGTGCCACATATATTGAACGACAGAAGATCAAATGATTCGGCCATCATGTTAGAATGCAATGTCACCAACCACCAGTACTGGCCCTACATCAAAGAAGATCTGATACAAGGGCAAGAGGACGTCGAGGAGAAAATGGAGTGACGACATCAAAGACATTGTACAATAACATGGACAATCGGGCTCTGGAGCGTCAACTATCCCTCCCCAAGATGCTTAACAACAAAAGTGAAAGATGATGATGATCATTACTGCTGACAGGAGATATAAATGTGATGACAGAAATGATAAGAACAAACACGGCTCTACAGAAATATAGCATTTAAAACTGTGCGGGTTGGGTAAGATAGAACAACAAATATCACAGCACTGACAGCAAACATATTTCTTGCCGTCTTGACAGACGATAGTTTCTGATTGATAGGGACAATGCGTCGTTTCGTGTGTTGTTTAACGCACAAAATGGTCGCATGTTAAGGCTGTCAGAAGCAATCGCCAAACATTTACAAAAACCAACTTTGAGCAAACAAAAACACAATCAGTTTAAAATTACAGTGATAGGCAATTCAAATTTTTTTTTTTTAAAATTGCATATTCTTTAGAGGACGTTGCAGTCAACACCAGCATTTTACCGCCGTCGTTGACGTCTTGGCAAGTTTTTACGTTTAGTAGTTTGTCATTGATTTCTGAATGACACACTCTCATACCGCCGGCTCCATGGCCGAGGGGTTAGCAGCTTTCTCCGCTAACCCCGAATACTCTCGTCACGTAACGCGACGAGAATTAGCAGTGGTTCGAATCGCAAAAGTGACTTATGAGAGTATGGAGCCGGTCGCTCAGAAGGTCGTGGCGTGCTGATGAGCGTAATCTAGCCTAGGAATCAACATACAGCTTAAAGATGCTGGTGTTAACCGCAATATCCTGAAACAGGATGGAAACGCGAAAAAAAGACTCTCATACCAACACGTTTAAAACCAGCGCGACACGGTTTGCTGACAAATCGGTACCGCTGTGTTTCGAACGCGGGTAAGCGGCATTACGAATCGCGTCCGCATCGCCAACGCCACATTCAAATTACTAGCTAGCTAGCTAGCTAGCTGGCTAGATAGATAGATAGATAGATAGATAGTTAGATAGATAGATAGATAGTTAGTTAGATAGATAGATAGATAGATAGATAGATATATAGATAGATAGATAGATAGATAGATAGATAGATAGAGAGGGAGGAGAGACGGAGAGAGAGACGGACGGGCAGGCAGGCAGGCAGGCAGGCATGGAGACAGATAGATAGATAGATAGATAGGTAGGTAGGTAGGTAGGTAGATAGATAGATAGATAGATAGATAGATAGATAGATAGATAGATAGATAGACAGATAGATAGATAGATAGATCCCCGCAAGGAGCCGGGCCGAGCCAGCTAGTTTATTTATACAATCACGTTTCATGAAAGAACCCACAGTTTGACGACACCTCTGAACCTACCCCATATAAATTCCCTCAGTCTGCCAAAAGCAAAACCGCGCAGACAAATTTCAAAAATTTGGGGGTGTGTCTAGTTGAAACGGTAATACTCTTAAAATGATGGAATGAGTGCGGGGGCAAAAAAATATATACCGCATATAACCCAAACATTGAAATCTGCTGTACAATCTCCAGAACAAAATTTTTTTTGTTGGGTGGACATAATTATAAGGTTATATACTAAATCTCATCATTTTCCCTCAATTGGTTACTGAGATATTGAATTTTATATTGAGGCAACAACAAAAAAACACACTATAGAACAAGAATCGCTATGGCGAAGGCGGCGTTTTGCCAGATGGAAAACATATTGACCAATAAAATGATGTCATTTACAACGAGAATAATAGGGTTGAGGTGCTACATAGAACATCTGCTTTTGTGTGGATGTAAAGCGTGGAGAATAAGCAAACAGGCTGAAAAACAACTGATGGCTGAGGAAATGTGGTGTCTGAGTAATTTATGACACGTAAAACTGAGTAACATGGCTTTAATTCACAGGTAATTTGACTTCAGCCGGTCTCCCTGATTTGGAAGTTTCTCCGTAATCCCGTATGATCTCGTGAGTAACGTGACGTGCGAGAGAATCGATAGTGGTTTTTTCTGCGACGGTAACTTACGGGGTATGTGAGTCGGCCGCTCAGAAAGCAATGGCAAACTACTGAGCGTAATCTTGCCAAGAAATCAACAATGAGCTGAAAGATGTCGATGTTGACAGCGATATCCTGTAAAAGATATGCGAACCACAAAAAAAAAATTGACTTCAAAGATCAATCAAGCATTCACACAAAACGTTTCTAGGTAACCCAGGAAGGAATCAATATTGATGTCAGTGTTAGACTTCCCCTGCCTACCGTACACCACTGACCGGGGAAATGGGTAAACGGCAGAGAACACAGATCTTGAATTAACAAGTTATTTATACATTGAAAATATGAGTCCATCTCGCTGGTGAAGTAGCTGGTGCATTTAATCGATCTTGCAGCCACAGGCCGGTTCTGTGGCGAAGGGGTTCAGTTCGTAATCTCGCATACCGCGTTCGAAACACAGCTGCGACGCCCGACGTTGGTTTTTATAAAATGGTATAAGTGCCGGTGGTTCAGAAAGCAATGGTAAACTACCGAAAGTAAACTTGCCAAGAAATCACAAACAAACAGTTGCAGGCAAGATTGGGCACTGCTGTTTTTGTAGTGAAGAGATAGATCTCTACATACAGGTTCTTAACTGCTGTAAGGACATTTCAAATCCAGTGGGAAAACGAAACAGTTTATCAACATTAGTATCCACAATTCCCCGGGAAGGTTAACCCGGTCAACAAATGCCCGCAGAAGTCGGATGTGTCAGCCTAACGGCGCAAGAACGCAACTCTGCTGTAAACAGGCACAACGCAATCACGTCCGAAAAAAAACAACTCCGGATGAACGCAGAAGAAGAAGTATCCATAATTTCTGGCTTGCATCAACAGGTCCCACATATCTGGCCTTAAAGAGTTAAAACTCCAAGTCTTCCAGAGGATTCACAGACAACCAGCCATGAAAGCACAACACCAACACAGAAACCAACCAACCAACCTATCAATTAACCGACTGATCACCAGCTAACAGCCAACTAATCAATCAACGTACCTGCTAATCAATTAATTAATAGAGGGACCAACCAACCAAGCAAGCAAGCAAGCAAGCAAGCAAGCAACCGACTAACCAAACAGCCAATCAACCAACCAACAAACCAATCAACCAACCAACCAACCAACCAATCAACCAACCAACCAACCAGATGGAGGCGGTGTCCGTGTATAGATCGCCAGAAAGACAGTTGACCAGAGATCCCAGATCGACCCAGCATAAAATGCCTATCAGATTTAGAGAAACCAAGGCGGCCCGCGTCATATTGGCCCCCTCGCCCACAGAGTGCTCATTTAAATGTACTACTTTTCAGGTCGTTGCTATCATTCCCAACCCCAGGTTAATTTTCTAGGCAATTTTTACGTCCAGTAGTTTGCCATTACATTCTGAACAAAAAGTCAACGTTTAAGTCCGGTTGACTAGTGGACACCTTACTCCGATGTCAGTGCACCAGAAGTTTAAGCTCAAACACACTAAGCCTCGCGGCCACGCAGACCTCTAGAGTGCTGATTGGTCTATACAAACAGGAGTCTAGCACCGTAAACCCAAAATGTCCACTACTTTCCTGTTACAGATTGATAGTTTATACGAGAAAAAGCAACACAGTTAGCAAATAGTATTTTAGCAAAGCTGCGAAATGAAAACCTACAGAAACTGAATATAAAATTGGAAATAATTGAAGGCAAAAGACAGCTCAGATGACACGATTGAGTTGAGTTGAGTTAAGTTAAGAAACGACGTCACAGCATTCGTGGAATTCCCATAGTGCTCCGTGCTCATCTGCAACAGCCAGCGAAGAGTCCCAATACCAGCAGCAGTCTGATTATGTGTCCGTCTGGACTTTCCTGGCAGTTTTGAGTGTCGACCAGACCCCATGGTCACTCGCGGCAGCTTCAGATGACAGGGAAAGAGACATTATTAGGGAAGATGGTATCTTGTCATTGACATGTGTTGGCATGTGAATTCATTACGTGCGCCAAAGTGATGCGAAAGAGATTGGATATGAGGTAGCTGTGAAAGGAGGAACGAAATAAAGAACTTAAGATAATTATGCATTAAAAACCAGACAGACGGACAGCAGAATCTGAGAAGTTTAAGTTGACATTTCGCATTAATTAAATCTGCGGTTTGCGCGAGAGAGACGGGAGATGAGTTGCGTGGCTAAGGGAGATTGTTTGAGAGCTGCAGCACCAATATCAGCGATCTGATAGTGAAATAGGCGCCGGGCTGTTCTCCGAGATGAAAAATATAATCATCATTATCATCATCATCAAATGCCTTGCCGATTGGGGTGGGCGATCAAGTTTCTCCATATCTTGCGAGCTCCAATTTGTCTTGATGTTAAAATATCCAGCATCTTCTCTCTTGGTCTCCCTCTGCCTCTCCTGACCCCTTGACCCAACTTTCCTGCCGTGACAACGTACTTCTCTAGTAGTATTTTTGTTGTCTTCAGTGTTGTTTTTATATGTGAGACTATTTATTTATATCCCCGTTTGTTTTAAGTTTCTTCTTTCTTCTATTAGCTTGAATGCTTCCTCTGTGATATGTCTGATTATTGCGCCATTTGTACCATTGTAAAACATACCAGTAAAATGCAGTCGACTTCAGTTAGAAGAAGCGCGTTATAGTGTTATATTCATCCTATTCTAATATATGCATGTTAAACATGAACTATAACATAAAAGCTGAGAAGCATCTGATTGGGGAGTGGAGGGGGGAGGGGCTGCGTGGTCTCGATGTATGGTGTCCGCCTCGAGTGCTGGAGGTCCCGGGTTCAAGCCCCTGTGATGACCGGGATATTTTCACGTGGACTTCTAGTAATAAAATTTCCACTGGTCTCTGGGTAGTGAGATCGCACGCACGTCGTTGGACGCAACAAGGAATCTAACAACTCTTAACGACAAACAAAAAGCGCAAACTTATTAAATAAATTAGACACACACAGACAAGAAGGAAAAGTAGACAGCTTGCAAACTTAAAGAGAAAAGAACAAAGAGATGGAGTGACAAAGAGATAAACACGAGTACCTGAATAGCTTTAGCTTGACCAGAGGGCATAATCTGGACAAGAACACCAACCTCATCCAAGAGAAAAAGAAAGCCGTGAAAAAACCGTGACTTTATTGTGTGTTATAGAGAAAGAAAGCCGTGACAAAACTGTGACTTTATTGTGTGGCATAGAGACAGAAAGCAGTGACAAAACTGTGACTTAGTTAGTTAGTTAGTTAGTTAGTCGACAGATCATCCTCATCGCACATCGAACCATTCAGCCCATAAGTGCTCGGATCCCCTCCTCAGTGAAAACTATTCCAAAAGTAAAGAAAGTGGGCCGTAAGACATGGATGACTGAAGAAATTTTACAACTAATGGAAACAAGAAGACAGAACAAAAATAATCCTGCCAAATATGAAAAAATTCACAGAAAAGTGAGAACCTTATGTAAGAAAGCAAAAGAAACATGGCTTGAGAAAAATTGCAGAGAAATTGAAAAACAACACAACAGTAACAATGCGAAACTAATGTACAAAAGAATTCAGGAGCTTACTAATCAAATAACACGTAAGTAGTATATAGGTACAAAAGCATGACCGTTTTTGTGGTGGTGGTGGACTATATAAATCAACCATTTATCGATTTTGTGGCGCAAATTGAAATCTATTTTTAGCATTTATCGATCCGCCTCCACAAAGGGCGATAACTCTTTGTATAATTTCTAAAAGTAGGCGTGGTCAAGAGGTGGTCAAGTAGTGGTCAAGGGGTGGTCAAGTGGTCAAGGGGTGGTCAAGTGACCCCTTAAATTGTAGAGGAAGGTATGTGTAGTGATGTGGTGATGATCAAGAGGTGGTCTAGTGACTCATCAGAGGTGGCGTGCGTGGTCAAGTAATTATAGGTACGACATAAAAAATACGACATGAAACATCAATAAAGAAAACAAACGATCAAAAGAAGGTATATAATAATGTTAATAAAATATATATATAGAAGGAAAAAAAAACATAGTAAGTGACCGCTTATAGTTAAGGGTGTGTGATGACGTGGTCAAGTAATGGTCAAGAGGTGGTCAAGTGGTGGTCATGTGGTGGAGTAACCACTTAAATTAAAGGGGAAAGTACGTGTAGTGATGTGGTGGTGGTTAAAGTGTGCGATGACGTGGTCAAGCAGTGGTCAAGTGGTCAAGTACTGGTCAAGTGACGAAATTTTAGTGGAAAGTAGTTGTAATGATATGGTGATGATCGTGAGGTGGTAAATTAGTGGTCAAGCAGTGGTCAAGCAGTGGTCAAGTGGTGGTCAAGTGAGGAAATTTTAGTGGAAAGTAGTTGTAATGATATGGTGATGATCGTGAGGTGGTAAATTAGTGGTCAAGCAGTGGTCAAGTGGTGGTCAAGTGAGGAAAGTTTTAGTGGAAAGTAGTTGTAATGATATGGTGATGATTAAAGGGTGGTAAATTAGTGGTCAAGCAGTGGTCAAGCAGTGGTCAAGTGGTGGTCAAGTGAGGAAAATTTTAGTGGAAAGTAGTTGTAATGATATGGTGATGATCATGAGGTGGTCAAGCAGTGGTCAAGAGGTGGTCAAGCGGTGGTCAAGCGGTGGTCAACTGGTCAAGTGACCACTTAAATTGTAGAGGAAGTTACGTGTAGTGACATGGTGGTGTTTAAAACGATCGCTGACGTGGTCAAAAGGTGGTCAAGTAGTGGTCAAGTAGTGGTCAAGTGGTCAAGTGACCACTTAAATTATAGAGGAGAGTAAGTGTAGTGACACGATGATGATCAAGATGTGGTCAAGTAGTGGTCAAGTGGTGGTCAAGTGGTCGAGTGACCACATAAATTGCAGAGGAGAGTAGGTGTAGTGACATGGTGATGATCAAGAGGTGGTCAAGTTGTTAGGTCTAGAGGTTGGGGTGTCTCAGTCATGAAGTATCAAACTGTCTGCTGTGGGAAGGATGGCGCTGATCAGGGCGAGTAGGTTCTAATACGTTTATCTCTATTGTCTACAATTGGCGTGGTTGTATAGTAATAATAGTAGAGTTGTTTCGTAGTAATATTAGTCATCATCATCAAGGGTCATGTTAGGTGGTATTTTAATGATAGTAGTAGTAGTAGTAGTAGTAGTAGTAGTAGTAGTAGTAGTAGTAGTAGTAGTAGTAGCAATACCAACAATAGTACTAATTATCATCATCATCACGTGTCTTACCAACGGACGTATCACTCACACATTGCGATCTCCAACACCATTGAACAATTCCGGGGTTGACTCACACTACAGAAATCCCCAATTAACGGCATTACCTTCATGTAATGGTGGTACTCATAGTACCAATAGCACCAGTAGTAATAGTCACCAACATCAGCAAGAGACTTATCGCCTGACATTGGTCAGTATGACACTCCATAAACTATGATCTCCAACACCATGGATACAAATAGTAATAATATTGGTAGTAGTAGTAGTAGTAGTAGTAGTAGTAGTAGTAGTAGTAGTAGTAGTAGTAGTAGTAGTAGTAGTAGTAGTAGTAGTAGTAGTAGTAGCGGCGGTGGTGGTGGTGGTGATGGTGGTGGTGGTAATAGTAGGAGTAGTAGAATAGCGAGGGTGCTTGTTGTTTCACTAAGTATTTGTATATCGTATGTAGTATAAAGCTAGTTTGTGTTGTATGCCATGTAAGGTGTTACTGAAATATCTGTATTTTGTAGTTCTAAGAGGTGATGACGCCATAACCCACCACGCTATAATCTTATTGATAGTGTCTCCAGTGCTGCGAAAAAGGCTCATTGTGAGATATCGATCATTTCTCAAAGAGACAGCATCCGGGTGCATGCCCATTACGAGCAAACAACGATAAGGCAACGACAAGGCAAAATGGCGTCGAATATAGCGTAAAGTACACTACTTATGAGGTCATCGGTTGTCCGTTCCATCACGGTCGACAAATAGGCGCTCACTAACTTCACAATATGCTCACTCAAATAAACATATAGGATAATAAGGCACCGACCCAAACAAGGAAAACGGACAAAAACAAGGGGGGAAAATGACATAAGCGTCAAAATATAACACATACAAAGACAGATACAACAGTGACTAAAAAAATAATAAAAATGACACGACAAAATAACACACACACACACACACACACACACACACACACACACACACACACACACACACACACACACACACACACACAATGAAAACTGAAACAACCAATGAAAAATCGCTGACACGAACACTAGAAGCTGACACAAACACTAGACAAGGTACCTAAAGAAAAGCTAAACTTTGTTAACCAAAATGCGAAAGTAGGAAAATGTGATACCCAAATGTAAAACAAATAACAAGAGAGGAATAGCTCGTCCCAACTTATAAAAAGTAGGAAAATATGTCAACCAAATGGGAAAAGTTAGGCCAAATACAAAAATATCTAACTCAAACTAATGAAAAGTAGGGAAACTTTGTTAACCAAGGAGGGGAAAAACCTAGGTCAAGTAGGAAAATCTGTTACCCAAAAGTGAAAAATGTCGGCCAATACAGAAATAGTTCGTCCACACGTATGCAAACTAGGAAAATTTGTTAGTCGAACAGGATAAAATATTGCCCAAGTAGGGAAATTTGAGAGCCATAAGTGAAAAAATATAATCCAAAGAGAGGAATATCTCGTTCCAACTTATAAAAAGAAGGAAAATTCTCAACCAAACATATAAAAAATAGGAAAATTGATAACCAAACGGGACATATATTGACCAACTAGGGAAATGTGTTACTCAAAGAGGAAAAATAATGACCAAATAACGAAATACATCGCTCAAACTTATGAAAACTAGGAAACTTTGTTAGCCAAATGGAAGAAACCTTGGTCAAGTACGAAAAAATCTGTTAGCCAAATGTGAAAAATGTCGGTCAAATGCAGAAATAGGTCGGCCACACGTATGCAAACAAGGAAAGGTTGTTAGCCAGATAGGAAAAGTATTAACCAAGTAAGAAAGTGTGATAGCCAAAGGTGAAAAAATATCAGCCAAAGAGAGAAATATCTCATCCAAACTTATAAAAAGAAGGAAAATTCTCAACCAAATGAGAAAAAGTTAGACCAAATATAGTAACATCTCAACCAAACTTATGAAAACTAGGAAACTTTGTTAGCCAACGAGAATAAAAACCTAGGTCAAGTAGGAAAATCTGTTAGCCAAATGTAAAAAATGTCGGCCAAATACAGAAATACCTCGTCCGCACTTATTAAAATTAGGAAAACTTTGTTAGCCAAATAGTAAAAGTATTACCCAAGTAGGAAAATTTGATAGCCAAATGTAAAAAAAAAAAAAAAAAATATCACCCAAAGAGAGGAATATCTCGGCCAGACTTATAAAAAGTAGGAGAACTATGTGCCAAATGGGAAAAAGTTAGGTCAAATACAGAAATATCTCAACCAAACATATAAAAAATAGGAAAATTGATAACCAAACGGGACATATGTTGACCAACTAGGGAAATGTGTTACTCAAAGAGGAAAAATAATGACCAAGTAACGAAATACATCGCTCAAACTTATGAAAACTAGGAAACTTTGTTAGCCAAATGGAAGAAACCTTGGTCAAGTAGGAAAATCTGTTAGCCAAATGTGAAAAATGTCGGCCAAATGCAGAAATAGTTCGGCCACACGTATGCAAACAAGGAAAGGTTGTTAGCCAGATAGGAAAAGTATTAACCAAGTAAGAAAATGTGATAGCCAAAGGTGAAAAAATATCATCCAAAGAGAGAAATATCTCGTCCAGACGCTGCCTCATTTGTTATCCTTTATATTTTTGTTTATATGACTTCATGAGTAATATCGCTTGTGTGAGCGTATATTTTCATAATTCCCAGACTAAGGGGGGATAACTAATTCGATCTTTTCCTGGTTAAGCTGCTGCTACTTCTTCCAGAGGGGTTTAATAATTCAAGTCTGTGGTAGCTTCCATTCAACGGAAGTTCATTTTCTCAACTTTAGCGCATGGGTAAGAATAGCTGTCCACAGGCAGTGTTAGTAATTGACCACTCAGGTTGAAATTCTAGCCAATAGACTTCTGCATTTTCACTAAAACTAGGCCTTAGCAAAACATGAACTGTCGAAGACATGAACTTACACAACAAAATTTATGATGAGGGCGTGAACTTACACAAATCTTATGCTGAAGAAATGAATTTAGAAAATATGAACTGCCAAAGACATGAACTTACCTACACACACACAAATATTTTTTTTTAATGACAATATGGGGGACACTTCTGTATGACTTGCGGGATACATTTGTATTTTATAAGGGCTACTTATCTATGTGGAGAGGAGGCCGTGAAATCACAAGTGGACACCTTTGTGTGCGCAGTTGGGACAGTTTGTAAGAGTAAGTGGTAATTTGGGCGAGACTGTCGACAAGTTGTAATAACAAATGGAAATTTTGTGAGCCCATGTGGGGAAGTTGTTAGAGTCAGTGGGTAAGTTGATAGGGCGAGTCGATAATATGAGAGAGTCGGTGGACACGTTGTTGGGGAAAGGGACAGTTGTTATGGTAAGTGTGTGAATTGATAGGATAGGTCGACCGATTGTAATAGCAAGTGGACAAATTGTTTGAGCCAGCGAGCAAGTTTGTAAGAACAAGTGGCCAAGTTGTGTTAACAAATGTTGGTATGTTTTTATAGGTTTGACCACGCTATTTCTTTACTTGACCAATATTTTTCCTATTTGGGTAACAAGATGTTCCTACTTTTCATGAGTTTGGTTGAGAATTTTCTGTATTTGGCCTAACTTGTTCTCATTTGGTTGACATATTTTCCTACTTTTTATAAGTTTGGCTGAGATATTTCATTACGTGTATCATATTTTCCCCTTTTAGTTAACACATTTTCCTACGTTTCATAAGTTTGGTTGCCATATTTATAAATTGGGTTGAGTTATTTCTGTATTTGGTCGACATTTTCCCCTCGTTTTTTATAAATGTGGTTAAGATGTTTCTGTATTTGGTGTAACTTTACCCTATTTGGTTGACAAATTTTCCAACTTTTTATACGTCTGGACGAGATATTTCTCTCTTTGGATGATATTTTTTCACATTTGGCTTTTAAATTTTCCTACTTGGCCAATACTTTTCCTATCTGGCTAACAACTTTTCCTTGTTTGCATACGTGTGACCGAACTATTTCTGCATTTGGCCGACATTTTTCACATTTGGCTAACAGATTTTCCTACTTGACCAAGGTTTCTTCCATTTGGCTAACAAAGTTTCCTAGTTTTCATAAGTTTGAGCGATGTATTTCGTTACTTGGTCATTATTTTTCCTCTTTGAGTAACACATTTCCCTAGTTGGTCAACATATGTCCCGTTTAGTTATCAATTTTCCTATTTTTTATATGTTTGGTTGAGATATTTCTGTATTTGACCTAACTTTTTCCCATTTGGCACATAGTTCTCCTACTTTTTAAAAGTCTGGCCGAGATATTCCTCTCTTTGGGTGATATTTTTTTTTTTTTTTTACGTTTGGCTATCAAATTTTCCTATTTGGGCAATACTTTTACTATTTGGCTAACAAAGTTTTCCTAATTTTAATAAGTGCGGACGAGGTATTTCTGTATTTGGCCGACATTTTTTACATTTGGCTTAACAGATTTTCCTACTTGACCTAGGTTTTTATTCTCGTTGGCTAACAAAGTTTCCTAGTTTTCATAAGTTTGGTTGAGATGTTACTATATTTGGTCTAACTTTTTCTCATTTGGTTGAGAATTTTCCTTCTTTTTATAAGTTTGGATGAGATATTTCTCTCTTTGGGTGATATTTTTTCACCTTTGGCTATCACATTTTCTTACTTGGTTAATACTTTTCCTATCTGGCTAACAACCTTTCCTTGTTTGCATACGTGTGGCCGAACTATTTCTGTATTTGGCCGACATTTTTCACATTTGGCTAACAGATTTTCCTACTTGACCAAGGTTTCTTCCATTTGGCTAACAAAGTTTCCTAGTTTTCATAAGTTTGAGCGATGTATTTCGTTACTTGGTCATTATTTTTCCTCTTTGAGTAACACATTTCCCTAGTTGGTCAACATATGTCCCGTTTGGTTATCAATTTTCCTATTTTTTATATGTTTGGTTGAGATATTTCTGTATTTGACCTAACTTTTTCCCATTTGGCACATAGTTCTCCTACTTTTTATAAGTCTGGCCGAGATATTCCTCTCTTTGGGTGATATTTTTTTTTTTTTTTTACATTTGGCTATCAAATTTTCCTACTTGGGTAATACTTTTACTATTTGGCTAACAAAGTTTTCCTAATTTTAATAAGTGCGGACGAGGTATTTCTGTATTTGGCCGACATTTTTTACATTTGGCTAACAGATTTTCCTACTTGACCTAGGTTTTTATTCTCGTTGGCTAACAAAGTTTCCTAGTTTTCATAAGTTTGGTTGAGATGTTACTATATTTGGTCTAACTTTTTCTCATTTGGTTGAGAATTTTCCTTCTTTTTATAAGTTTGGATGAGATATTTCTCTCTTTGGCTGATATTTTTTCACCTTTGGCTATCACACTTTCTTACTTGGTTAATACTTTTCCTATCTGGCTAACAACCTTTCCTTGTTTGCATACGTGTGGCCGACCTATTTCTGCATTTGACCGACATTTTTCACATTTGGCTAACAGACTTTTTCGTACTTGACCAAGGTTTCTTTCATTTGGCTAACAAAGTGTCCTAGTTTTCATAAGTTTGAGCGATGTATTTCGTTATTTGGTCATTATTTTTCCTCTTTGAGTAACACATTTCCCTAGTTGGTCAATATATGTCCCGTTTGGTTATCAATTTTCCTATTTTTTATATGTTTGGTTGAGAATTTTCCTTCTTTTTATAAGTTGGAACGAGATATTCCTCTCTTTGGATTATATTTTTTCACTTATGGCTCTCAAATTTCCCTACTTGGGCAATATTTTATCCTGTTCGACTAACAAATTTTCCTAGTTTGCATACGTGTGGACGAACTATTTCTGTATTGGCCGACATTTTTCACTTTTGGGTAACAGATTTTCCTACTTGACCTAGGTTTTTCCCCTCCTTTGGTTAACAAAGTTTCCCTACTTTTCATTAGTTTGAGTTAGATATTTTTGTATTTGGCCTAACTTTTTCCCATTTGGTTGACATATTTTCCTACTTTTTATAAGTTGGGACGAGCTATTCCTCTCTTGTTATTTGTTTTACATTTGGGTATCACATTTTCCTACTTTCGCATTTTGGTTAACAAAGTTTAGCTTTTCTTTAGGTACCTTGTCTAGTGTTTGTGTCAGCTTCTAGTGTTCGTGTCAGCGATTTTTCATTGGTTGTTTCAGTTTTCATTGTGTGTGTGTGTGTGTGTGTGTGTGTGTGTGTGTGTGTGTGTGTGTGTGTGTGTGTGTGTGTGTGTGTGTGTTATTTTGTCGTGTCATTTTTATTATTTTTTTAGTCACTGTTGTATCTGTCTTTGTATGTGTTATATTTTGACGCTTATGTCATTTTCCCCCCTTGTTTTTGTCCGTTTTCCTTGTTTGGGTCGGTGCCTTATTATCCTATATGTTTATTTGAGTGAGCATATTGTGAAGTTAGTGAGCGCCTATTTGTCGACCGTGATGGAACGGACAACCGATGACCTCATAAGTAGTGTACTTTACGCTATATTCGACGCCATTTTGCCTTGTCGTTGCCTTATCGTTGTTTGCTCGTAATGGGCATGCACCCGGATGCTGTCTCTTTGAGAAATGATCGATATCTCACAATGAGCCTTTTTCGCAGCACTGGAGACACTATCAATAAGATTATAGCGTGGTGGGTTATGGCGTCATCACCTCTTAGAACTACAAAATACAGATATTTCAGTAACACCTTACATGGCATACAACACAAACTAGCTTTATACTACATACGATATACAAATACTTAGTGAAACAACAAGCACCCTCGCTATTCTACTACTCCTACTATTACCACCACCACCATCACCACCACCACCACCACCGCCGCTACTACTACTACTACTACTACTACTACTACTACTACTACTACTACTACTACTACTACTACTACTACTACTACTACTACTACTACTACTACTACTACTACTACTACAACTACTACTACCAATATTATTACTATTTGTATCCATGGTGTTGGAGATCATAATTTATGGAGTGTCATACTGACCAATGTCAGGCGATAAGTCTCTTGCTGATGTTGGTGACTATTACTACTGGTGCTATTGGTACTATGAGTACCACCATTACATGAAGGTAATGCCGTTAATTGGGGATTTCTGTAGTGTGAGTCAACCCCGGAATTGTTCAATGGTGTTGGAGATCGCAATGTGTGAGTGATACGTCCGTTGGTAAGACACGTGATGATGATGATAATTAGTACTATTGTTGGTATTGCTACTACTACTACTACTACTACTACTACTACTACTACTACTACTACTACTACTACTACTACTACTACTACTACTACTACTATACTACTACTACTACTACTAACTACTTACTACTACTACTACTACTACTACTACTACTTTCTCCACTACTACTACTACTATACCTCTACTATATAAATTTTACTAATACTACTAGTTTTGCTGTGTAATTATATATCTACTACTTTTACTACTACTACTATACTATACTACTACTACACTAAATACTAATACTAATTTCTACTTTCAATACTATTTATTTAAAAAACCACCAAAATGACCCCTTTATGATGATGACTAAAATTACAGGAAAAAACTCAAATAATTTTTATATAACCCCCCACGGGCCCCCCGGGGAACAATAAGATAAACGTTTAAACCCCACTCCCCCCTGATAGGCCATCCTTTTCCCCCCCACGACCCGTTTTATTTCTTCATGACGAGCCCCCCCAAAACCCCTAGAACTAAAACTTTACCACCTCTTTATCAAACACCATGTCATACACCACATCCTCTGCCCAATTTTTTGTGGGAAATCGACCACATTTACCCCCACTTGACCACCACTTGAACCCCCTACTTGACCACATCGAAACAATTTATCGTGTCACTACATTACTCTCCTCTATAATTTAAGTGGTCACTTTACAAATTGACCACTACTTTTACCACAAATTGACCACCTTTTACCCCGTCACGATCGTTTTTTTAAAAACCCCCATGGTTTACAACGTAAATTTCCCCTACAATTTTAAATGGTCACTTCCCCGTTGACCACCGCCTTTAAACCCCCCGCTTGGGCCACCCCCTTTAAAACCCTGCTTACCACCTCATGATCTCACCAATCTTACAAATACTTTCTAATAAAAATTTTCCTCACTTGACCCCCATTGACCACTGCCTTTACCACTGCTTGCCAATAAATTTTCCACCCTTTAATTAAAAACAAATTTAATTTAAAATACTTTCCACTAAAATTTTTTCCCCACTTGACCACCACTTTTACCCCGCTTTACCACTGCTTACCACTAATTTTCCAAACCCCACGATTTTCAATATCATTACAATACTTTTTCCCCTAAAAATTCGTAATTTTACCACTGCTTGACCACCAATTTTAAACCCCCTCCCGATCATCACCTATCATTACAAACCACTTTCCCCTAAAAATTCCTCACTTTACCACCACTTGACCACTGCTTTACCCCTGCTTTTGACATAATTTTCCCCCTCACGATCATACCAAACAACAAATACTTTCCCACAAAATTTCGTCAAATTTGACCAACCCCTTTTACCCGTAAATTGACCACTTTACCCGGGGTTTACCACCCTCCCTCGCACACTTAACCACCACCACCACCCACAGTACTTTCCCTTTTAAATTTTTGTGGGTTTCTCCACCACATGAAACCCCCACTTGAACCCCCTTGGGCCATTACTTTCCACGTATCAAACAACCCTTTAAATATAAGCGGTCCCCTTACTATGTTCTTTTTTTTCCCTTTTTATATATATATTTTTTAAAATATTAATACCTTTTTTTGATCGTTTTTTTTTCTTTTTGGGTGTTTTTATGTTTTTTTTTATTGTTTTTTTGTAA
>JACEFZ010014202.1:0-110000 GCA_014155875.1 Cepaea nemoralis
AAAAAACAGAAAGAGAGAAGACAGACAGAGAGGAGAGAAAAAGCAGACAGAGAGAGAGAGAGAAAAAAGGAGAGGAAAAAGAGAGAGAGAGAGAAAAGAGAGAGAGAGAGAAGAGAAAGAGAGAGAAGAAAAGAGAAGACGACAGACGAAGAAGAGAGAGAGAGAGAAGAAAGAGGGAAGAGAGAGAGAGAGAGAAAGAGAGAAAAAGAGAGAGAGAGAGAGAAGAAAGAGAGAGAGAGAAAGAGAGAGAGAGAGACAAACGCAGAAAAGAGAAAAGAGAGAAAGAAAGAGAGAGAGAGAAAAGAAAAGAAGAAAGAGAGAGAGAGACAGACAGACAGACAGAGGGGAGAGAGAAAAAAAGGAGAGAGAGAAAAGAGAGAGAAAAGAGAGAGAGGAAAGGAGAGAGAGAAAAGAGAGAGAGAGAGAGAAAAAGGAAGAGGAGACAAAAGCAGACAGAGAGAGAGAGAGAGAAAGAGGAGAAGGAGAGTAAGAGAAAAAGAGAGAGAGAGAAAAGAGAGAAAGAGAGAGAGAAACAGACAAAAACAGAGAAAAAAGGAGAGAGAGAAGAGAAAGAGAAGAAGAAAGAAGAGAGAGAGAGAAGAGAGAGAGAAGAAAAGAAGAGAGAGAGACAGACAGACAGACGACAGAGAGAGAAGAGAGAAAGAGAGAGAGAGAAGGTAGAGAGAGAGAGAGAGAGAGAGAGACCCCGACAGATCACTATCGATGACCAAAGTTAATTGTGTGACTTTTCCAAAACGTTCCAGTGCGCCCGAAGCGTGTACCGGCTGCTTGCTATTTACTGGACAATTTTACGTTCCGTTGACTGCCATTGGTTCCCGAACAGCCGACGCGTCAAACATCGAAATCAACGTAATTCAATATGCTTCCAAATCGGCCGCGGTTGATTTCAAACCCTGGACTTAGAATGTCGGGAATTTGTGAGCCTGCGTCACTATCCCCTTTGCCACAGAAGCCGACTATTGATTACTAAAAATGTTTGCTTTTCCTTTGCAGGGTGTTGCGATCAATCCCAAATACAAGTCCCTACTACAAATTGATTTTCTAGATCCCAATTACAAGTTGATTTTCTAGAACCCAATTACAAGCTGATTGTCTAGATCCTAACTAAAAATTTATTTTCTAGATCCCTACTAAAAGTTGATTTTCTAGATCCCAACTACAAGTTCATTTTCTAGATCCCAACTATAAGTTGATTTTCTAGATCCCAAATACAAGTTGATTTTCTAGGAAATTTTGCGTGCATATATTCCCCACTAGAACATTATATTCAACAATAAGAAAGAGACAAACAGCTTTCTGTGGTCATGTGATGATAAGAGAGGCATAGGAGAACATTGACGCTGGAAATATCAAGGGGAAGGAGGCAGAGGCAGACCAAAAGAAATGATGCTGGATGGGTTGAGACGGTGGCATGGAGGAATATCATCAGCAGAGTTGATCTAGAACACCAAGGACCGAGATCTGTGGAGAGCCATGAAACGCCTACGCCAGCTGGCAGAGCACTTGCTGATGATTTCCCCCCCCCCCCCCCACCTGCACGCACACAATCCATACATGCTAAATACACACCGTGTACATTCCACGGAAAGTAGAAATATAAAGCGCCTTCCTCTAGCGAAGGACACATCACCCCCCCCCCCCCCCCCCCCCCCCCCCCCCCCGCATTTCCATCCTGTTTCAGGATATTGCGGTCAACACCAGCAACTTTCAGCTGTATGTTGATTCCTAGGCTAGATTACGCTCATCAGCACGCCACGACTTTCTGAGCGACCTGCTCCATTCTCTCATAAGTCACTGGCGCGACTCGAACCACTTCTAATTCTCGTGCGCTAACGTCAACCACGAGAGTAATCGGGCTTAAACGGAGAAAGCTGCTAAACACTCGGCCAGATGCGGGCGATTTGGAAGCAGGCGGACCTGCGTGGAGTGAGTGCACGTGGTTCAAAAAGAAATGACTAACTACTGAGCGCTTGCCAAGAAATAAAAACAGTCAACAAATGCTGGAGTTGACTGCTACGTCCTGTTTAGGATATGCAACTAACTTTAACTTCTTTTTCTTTCGTTCGCCTGAAATATGTTTATAACTGCAATGTTGTCTCTTGTATTCTTCTTCTTCTTCTTTCGTTCGCCTGAAATAAGCCTATAACTGCAATGTTGTCTCTTGTATGAATCCAACAGTCTTTTTTAGTTCACTCAGCGGTCCATAGAATTTATCTTCCACTGTTGTCTCTAGTCCAGAAGTTATGCCCGGGTATGTTGTAGTTTGGGAAGTCCTGGGGTATGTGCTCTGCTGTCTGCGACGCCAAACCACATGTGCACATGGCTGAGTCACCAATCTTGAATTGTGTATACATGTGGTTGCGCAATCTATTGTGCCCTGTTCTGAGGCGCAGAATAATGACCTGTTCTGGTCTGTCCATAACGTGGTAGTCATCTTGAGTAGGGTTTGGTGGCCTTCTGACCGATTTGATCATTCTTTTCTTTTAGTGGTATGTAATGGGCACATCAGGTTGTTCTTCTTTTGCTCCTTCCTTAGCCAATCGATCAGCTCTGTCGTTTCCGGGGACTCCACAGTGGGAAGAGGATCGACTTCATTTCACCTGGTTTCATCCCATATGGCTCGATCTCTTCCCATAGGGCTTTCTGCACAAAACACGCGAACTCGGTAGCTCCAACAACTGGAGTCTGGCAAAAAAAATTCACTCGTGAACCCATGACGTAGCCCGGAATCGAACCGACAACCTTTAGGGCGCGAAGCAGCGGCGTAACGGTGACTCCCTTTGAAGTACATGTTTGCTAGACTCCAGTAAGTAGTGTGCAATATTGTTTGGCTTCTGGCAGTTACGCGTGACACGTACATGTGTAACAATGCAGTCATTCATTCATTCTTGTAGTAGCATGTTCTTTGCAGAACCCCGCTCCCATAACAACCTTCCACAAAACTTCTCGGTCATAAGCAAGATGTCCCGCGTCCTATACACCTATCTGGAGATCATCCACCACATCTTACACCCATCTTCTCTTTGGCCTTCTTCTTCCTCTTCCTAGACATATACCCTTCATTATTGTTCTCTCCAAACTTTCATAACGTTTCAAGTGACTAACATATTTCAATTTCCTTTGTTTTATCGTCTTTAGTAGCCAACCCTTGTCAATATTCAGATCTTATTGTATGGATCAATTTTTTCCCCCTGTATCCAAGAATGGAGTAAAGCGAACAAAACATGGTGTATAAAAGTGTATTGCCGGCGGCAGGATTTCGCCAACACAATATGAATGCATAGTCACAAGTGGGGCGTGGCACGTCAATCGATGAAGAAGACAATACACGCATACTTAAATTCCAGAAAGATAATCAATAGACAAGTCGGAGAGACACGCTGCAACAACAGAAGGCGGATATTGAAATGTGTTTCCTAAACATCCATCATCAGCATGTGACCTGCCGATAAGCGTGGGTGGGCAAGGTTCGACATCTCACACGATCGCCGGGATCTTGGTTCCAGGTCTGTTTTCTTGTCTCGGTTATGTCACGTGATCAAGATAACCAGGCACTTATCTTTTTGCCTTGCCTTGCCCTTTTCCCATCAATGTTGTTAATTGTTTAAGTTTATTCAGCCTCTTACATGATTAAGTCCCATGAATGATTAATCGTCTGTGGCGAAGTGGTCAAGCCGTTTGACTCGGGCTCTGAATGTTGTGGGTCCGATTCCGGGCTGCGTCCTTCGGTTCACGAGTGACATTTTTCGGAGGTTCCTGTGGGTCGTCGCTAGAGCTACGGAGCTCGTGCTTTGTGCGACGCTTTCTGCGCTCCGGAAAGAGACCGAGCCATATGGGATAAAACCCGGTGCAATGAAGTCGACCTTATCGACTTTTAAATTAATCGTCTTAAGCAACTTCCGGTTTCTGCCATTGGCGTGTCTACAGTAGTTTTCCTTACGCAACCGCCTTTAATTTGATATATAATACATGTCTGATACCATATTCACAACTTTTAAGTCACAACTGTGACACAACCTAGTTTAGTTTAGTCGATGGATCAACATCACGGCACACTGGTGTAACCCATAAGTGCCCCGTTCTACTCTTAACTCAAGCCTGATTCCGGAGAATCTCAGCTGAGTGCACGACCTCCGTAGCACCGGTGAGAATCCTGAAATACTTTGGGTAGATTTTTAACTCGAAATTTTGCCCGGGCAGCGCCGTTTTTCGATTTACAACTGCCAAGGGATTTTACGTGCGCAATGATACACACGGGCGTTCGATCTCACTACCCAGAGACCAGGAGAAATGTTTGTTACTAGAAGTCCCCGTGAAAAAATCCCACACACACCTAGTTCCCATTTCCCGCCATCTATTTTTGTTTGGTTCAAACAAACTTTTTGTTTGCCACTGAATCTGAAAACGTGCCAAACAAACCTGACTGTCTACGCCTAATTTCTCTGATTAATTTATAATTTTCATTTATTTCTTGGATAACTTTTTCATTTGTTCTTCTGTCCGTCCATCGTAATCTTTGCATTTTCCTGAGAAACCACATTTCCACCATTAGATGTTTCGCGGCTTGTCTGCTCATTCTCCCTGCTTCACATCCATACAATAATATAGGTTCTATATAGCACTTAAATCGTTAGGGAAAAGAAAATAGGGAAGATCAAGAGCGACCCTGCGTAGAACCTATCATTCAGAGAAGGCTCATTCACATGGCCAAGTAAATATCCAAGCTCTACAACAGGTGGCAGCGAACCGCTATACACGGAGAACCATGACTTCTGCCCTATGCGCCTCCTTAGGCTCAAGAGGAAAGACTAACTAACTAATAGCACTTCAACACATTTTCTCATTGCTATTAATAACATTTTACTGGTCAGTATGTTATCCGTCTTGCAAAAGGCTACCTTTGCTCTAACGAATCTTGTTCTAATCTCCAAGTTAGGAAGCGGAAATAAGCGCTGTCCTTTCCATAATTCATTCACAGAAACAACAACAGGCAAACGCATATACACATAAACACACCGGCATTCAGATCGATCAATCAACGTATATACACGCACACGTACATAAATATCAGCGCAATTTACCAATCAGCCCACAACTAAACGATGCTGCCAATATTGATTCTAAAACGCTGTCGCATTTTGCATCTATTTGTGGGGATTTTATTTAAGCTAGCGAAAGCTTGCAGGCGATTCCATTCTGGAATCGATTGTGTTTCTAAACAGATCGTGCAACCCACTAGCTGTATAGCTTGTTAAGTGGATAACACTATTAATGGCAGTTTTACTCCTAATTTCAACTGTTGGTTAAGGGGGGGGGGGGGGGGTGGTTGATTCCGTTAGCTCGCTTTGAATACAAGCTAGTCCATACACGTACTAGCTATTGTCTAGTGTACTGGACTCATTTTTGCACGTGGATTAGCTTTCCCTATTACTAAAGTCCCTCGCCATCAGGCGAAACCACTTGAAATTTACGTCCCCAAGTCAAAGACTGAATGTTGCGAATTCCTTGGATTGTCAGGATAACTAACAATGACTGCCTGAACGAGGCAAATTTTTTGTGGCACTCGCCCGCTTTGAACTCAAGCATAGTCCATACACACTACTGCTAGTAGTGCTGGACTGAATTGTGCGTGCGGATTAGCTTTACCTATTAATAGTGTCCCTCCAGTGCCTAGGTAAGGGGTTCAACACCTACACCAGTCAGTTGGACTAAAATGTTGAACTCTCGTCCTTGACTTAGGGGCGTAAATTACAAGTACCCCAGAAGTCAGAGCGGGTTCGCCTGATAGCGAGGGACACTGGTGATTGGGAAAGCTAATCCACACGCAAAAACCAGTTCAGTGCACTGAAAGTAGTAGCGTGTGTATGAACTAAATAACATTTGACTTTCAAAGGGCATTGAGGAGGTCTAACCACGCCCGGCTCAACGATCAACAGCAATGTTATATTTTTATTTTTTAAACCAGTAGTACAAGCCTTCTATTGAGCTTTCTACAGTATCTTTCAAATCTGATATTTTTATTTTTCCACGGGAAGTTAACTTGCCCGAAACAAGTTCGCCATAGAAGTTCTGTGGTAGTCGGTTATTTCATATGCCGATAACATGGCTCTTTCTCGGTTGGGATCTGACTGTATGAATGCTTGTCAAGCCATGCGAGAGCAATGATTACATGGGTTATAACACACTGACATAGTTTGCGTACAACCCAGCACCCCCTACGCCAGAATCTATAACAGGATATATTTCTCCCTGTTGTTTGTGTGTGGCAAATCTACAAGTTTAGTACCTCAGAAGCTCAGAAGTCGGAGTGGGTTTGCATGATGGCGAGGGGACACTGATATAAGTGAAAACTAATCCACTTGCAAAATTCAGTCTAGTGCTACTACTGTAGCAGTACCGTGCATGGACTACGCGCAAGTTCACAGCGAGCGCACGAGTTCACAGCGAGCACACGAGTTCACAGCGAGCGCACAAGTTCACAGCGAGCACGTGAGTTCACAGCAAGCACACGAGTTCACAGCGAGCGCACGAGGTCACAGCGAGCGCACGAGGTCACAGCGAGCGCACGAGTTCACAGCGAGCGCACAAGTTCACAGCGAGCGCACAAGTTCACAGCGAGCACGTGAGTTCACAGCAAGCACACGAGTTCACAGCGAAGCGCACGAGTTCACAGCGAGCGCACGAGTTCACAGCGAGCGCACGAGTTCACAGCGAGCGCACAAGTTCACAGCGAGTGCACGGGTTCACAACGAGTGCATGGGATTCACAACGAGTGAGCAAAAACATAAATCTCTCCAGATTTCTGTTGCTGCATTTGCTGGCTTTGAGCTCAAGTGTAGTTCACATACGCACGGCTACTTCTAGTGGACCTTACTGAGTGTTGCATGTGGATTAGCTTTACACACTACCAATGTCCCTCTCCATCAGGCGAACCCATTCCAACTTCAGAGGTACTTGTAATTTACATCCCCAAGTCAAGAACGAGAAGTCTACATTTTAGTCTAATTGACCGGTGATGGGGTCACCCCCGGCATCAGCACACCGGAAGTTTACAAGCAAGTGCAATTATTAATTCAGGCCATGCTGACCTCGCCTCTCCAGATTTGAAGTTCTTCTTCTTCTTCTGCGTTCATCCGGAGTTTTTTTTCCGGACGTGATTGCGTTGTGCCGTTAGGCCGACACATCCGACTTCTGCGGGCATTTGTTGACTGGGTTAACCTTCCCGGGGGATTTGAAGTTCTACTTTCGGGCTTGTACACACAGAGCTGGTTTATGAGCCTGGAGAAGGGGATGAGAGCTCTGGAGGGAGGGGGGGGGGGAAGAGAATTCTCGACACACTAAACCTCACTCTGACAGATGCAGACCCTTTTTTGGAGTTTCAAAGACTTGAATATCCAAGGTAGAGTTAAAACGCTGTCATTGTATTCACAACCAGCGCATGGTGTTTTCATAACCAGAAATGAACTGGCGGTTTTCAGCTCCTCTATCATAATGTTTAAACAGGGGTTAAAAGGCAAGAGACCAACTTAACTTCATCGTTGGTTTATCCCATATGGCTTGGTCTATTTCCGCGGAACGGTCTGCCGAAATCGTCACACAAAGCATGCACTTCATAGCTCCAGTAACAATCCCCCTGGAGCCTCGACACAAAAAAATTGCACCCGTGAACTGAATAACGTGGCCCAGAATCGAACTGAAGCCTTCGGAACTTGAGGCCGGTGGTATAACCTCACTGACTAGGCCAGTTTAGTTGTGTGTATAGGTCAGTTTAGTTGTGCATATAAGCCAGTTTAGTTGTGCATATAAGCCAGTTTAGTTGTGTGCATATAAGCCAGTTTAGTTGTGTGCATATAAGCCAGTTTAGTTGTGTGTATAGGCCAGTTTAGTTGTGTGTATAGGCCAGTTTAGTTGTGTGTATAGGCCAGTTTAGTTGTGTATATAGGCAAGATTAGATGTGCATATACGCCAGTTTATTTGTGTGTATAGTCATGTGTTTGGGTGGGTTTGGTCACATGTATGGCTGTGTTAGGTTGTGGGTGAGTGTGTGGGAGTGCGTAGATGTATCTAGTATATAACATAGAGACATATAAACTCAAAGCTGTTTCCACTGCTTGCAGTCATTGATATTACAATATATTACGCTTCTTTATGAACTCTTCAGCTCTCGTTTCCCTATTATAGATGCAGCAGCTGCATTGCCACAACCTTTATTACATTTGGTATTAACTATTAATACTATAATAATGTTTTCGATCTTCTGTTTTCCTTTTCCTCTCTTGCATTTAGGTTTCTTTAATATTCATATTTGGCAGAGACCAGCAGGTTGCCTTTGTTCATTTGAGAGCTGCTTTTTCATTCACCACATCTGCTACACGAGACAGGTGGTGTTTTCTAATTCCCTTTGTGACAACTAGTTATTACAGCAGCACATGTGATCCTAATTTCTATTTTGGCTTTAAATTAGCACATTGTGTGGGGTTGATACAGGTAACATAATGACACTGAGAAACAGGAGTGTGAAGAGGAGTTGAACATTGAGGAATAGGAGTGTGTGAAGAGGAGGAGTTGAACATTGTGGAATAGAAGTGTGTGAAGAGGAGTTGAAGATCGTGGAATAGTAGTGTGTGAATAGGAGTTGAACATTGTTGAATAGGAGTTGTTGAATATTGTGGAATAGGAGTGTGCGAATAGGAGTGTGGAATAGGAGTGTGTGAATAGGAGATGAACATTTTGGAATAGGAGAGTGTGAATAGGAGTTAAAAATCATGAAATAGGAGTTGAACATTGTGGAATAGGAGTGTGTGAATAGAAGTGTGTGAATAGGAGTTGAACATTTTGGAATAGGAGAGTGTGAATAGGAGTTGAACATTGTGGAATAGGAGTTGAACATTGTGAAATAGGAGTTGAACATTGTGGAATAGGAGTGTGTGAATAGGAGATGAACATTGTGGAATAGGAGTGTGTGAATAGGAGTTGAACATTGTGGAATAAGAGTGTGTGAATAAGAGTTGAACATTGTGGAATAGGAGTGTGTGAATAAGAGTTGAACATTGTGGAATAGGAGTGTGTGAATAAGAGTTGAACATTGTGGAATAGGAGTGTGTGAATAAGAGTTGAACATTGTGGAATAGGAGTGTGTAAATAGGAGTTGAACATTGTGGAATAGGAGTGTGTGAATAAGAGTTGAACATTGTGGAATAGGAGTGTGTGAATAGGAGTTGAACATTGTGGAATAGGAGTGTGTGAATAGGAGTTGAACATTGTGGAATAGGAGTGTGTGAATAAGAGTTGAACATTGTGGAATAGGAGTTGAACATTGTGGAATAGGAGTTGAACATTGTGGAATAGGAGTTGAACATTGTGGAATAGGAGTGTGTGAATAAGAGTTGAACATTGTGGAATAGGAGTTGAACATTGTGGAATAGGAGTTGAACATTGTGGAATAGGAGTTGAACATTGGGGAATAGGAGTTGAACATTGTGGAATAGGAGTTGAACATTGTGGAATAGGAGTTGAACATTGTGGAATAGGAGTGTGTGAATAAGAGTTGAACATTGTGGAATAGGAGTTAACAATGTGGAATAGGAGTTGAACATTGTGGAATAGGAGTTGAACATTGTGGAATAGGAGTTGAAAATTGTGGAATAGGAGTGTGTGAATAAGAGTTGAACATTGTGGAATAGGAGTGTGTGAATAAGAGTTGAACATTGTGGAATAGGAGTGTGTGAATAAGAGTTGAACATTGTGGAATAGGAGTGTGTGAATAAGAGTTGAACATTGTGGAATAGGAGTTGAACATTGTGGAATAGGAGTGTGTAAATAGGAGTTGAACATTGTGGAATAGGAGTGTGTTAATAAGAGTTGAACATTGTGGAATAGGAGTGTGTGAATAAGAGTTGAACATTGTGGAATAGGAGTTAAACAATGTGGAATAGGAGTTGAACATTGTGGAATAGGAGTTGAACATTGTGGAATAGGAGTTGCCGGGAAGGTTAACCCGGTCAACAAATGCCCGCAGAAGTCGGATGTGTCGGCCTAACGGCGCAGTAACGCAGCTCTGCTGTAAACAGGCACAACGCAATCACATCCGAAAAAAAAACTCCGGATGAACGAAGAAGAAGAATAGGAGTTGAAAATTGTGGAATAGGAGTGTGTGAATAAGAGTTGAACATTGTGGAATAGGAGTGTGTGAATAAGAGTTGAACATTGTGGAATAGGAGTGTGTGAATAAGAGTTGAACATTGTGGAATAAGAGTGTGTGAATAAGAGTTGAACATTGTGGAATAGGAGTTGAACATTGTGGAATAGGAGTGTGTAAATAGGAGTTGAACATTGTGGAATAGAGGTTGTGCATTATAAGTGATAGGTCGTGTGTTTGTGTTTTTGTCGTTGTTTGTCGTTAGCTATCTGCATTGTCATTGACAAAGATTCTGAGAATCGAAACGTCTGTGTGTCGTATTGTACGCGTTCGTGTGTATTTTATCTTATTTTATTTTATTATTCATTTTTTATATTTATTGAGTGCTTCTGATTTCGGATTTTTCACCTGTATTTCGTGACACGTGGATCTCCTTGTAAGGTATGTGCAACGTTGTGATGTTCAGTACGTTTTTTCTCGCAGGAGTTTAAAATACCTATTTGTTTCCATTTCATATTGTGGAATAGGAGTGTATGAATAAGAGTTGAACATTGTGGAATAGGAGTGTGTAAATAGGAGTTGAACATTGTGGAATAGGAGTGTGTAAATAGGAGTTGAACATTGTGGAATAGGAGTGTGTGAATAAGAGTTGAACATTGTGGAATAGGAGTGTGTGAATAGGAGTTGAACACTGTGAAATAGGAGTGTGTGAATAAGAGTTGAACATTGTGGAATAGGAGTGTGTAAATAGGAGTTGAACATTGTGGAATAGGAGTGTGTGAATAGGAGATGAACATTGTGGAATAAGAGTTGTTGAATATTGTGGAATAGGAGTGTGTGAATAAGAGTTGAACATTGTGAAATAAGAGTGTGTGAATAAGAGTTGAACATTGTGGAATAGGAGTGTGTAAATAGGAGTTGAACATTGTGGAATAGGAGTGTGTGAATAAGAGTTGAACTTTGTGGAATAGGAGTGTGTAAATAGGAGTTGAACATTGTGGAATAGGAGTGTGTGAATAAGAGTTGAACATTGTGGAATAGGAGTGTGTGAATAGGAGTTGAACACTGTGAAATAGGAGTGTGTGAATAGGAGATGAACATTGTGGAATAGGAGTGTGTGAATAAGAGTTGAACATTGTGGAATAGGAGTGTGTGAATAAGAGTTGAACATTGTGGAATAGGAGTGTGTGAATAGGAGATGAACATTGTGGAATAGGAGTGTGTGAATAGGAGTTGAACATTGTGGAATAGGAGTGTGTGAATAGGAGTTGAACATTGTGGAATAGGAGTGTGTGAATAAGAGTTGAACATTGTGGAATAGGAGTGTGTGAATAGGAGTTGAACATTGTGGAATAGGAGTGTGTGAATAGGAGATGAACATTGTGAAATAGGAGTGTGTGAATAGGAGATGAACATTGTGGAATAGGAGTGTGTGAATAGGAGTTGAACATTGTGAAATAGGAGTGTGTGAATAGGAGATGAACATTGTGGAATAGGAGTGTGTGAATAGGAGTTGAACATTGTGGAATAGGAGTGTGTGAATAGGAGATTAACATTGTGGAATAGGAGTGTGTGAATAGGAGATGAACACTGTGAAATAGGAGTGTGTGAATAGGAGATGAACACTTGTGAAATAGGAGTGTGTGAATAGGAGATGAACATTGTGGAATAGGAGTGTGTGAATAGGAGATGAACATTGTGGAATAGGAGTGTGTGAATAGGAGATGAACATTGTGGAATAGGAGTGTGTGAATAGGAGGAACACTGTGGAATAGGAGTGTGTGAATAGGAGATGAACATTGTGGAATAGGAGTGTGTGAATAGGAGTTGAACACTTTTGGAATAGGAGTTGTGTGAATAGATGAACACTGTGGAATAGGAGTGTGTGAATAGGAGTTGAACATTGCGGAATAGGAGTGTGTGAATAGGAGGTGAACATTGTGGAATAGGAGTTGTTGAATATTGTGGAATAGGAGAGTGTGAATAGGAGTTGAACATTGTGGAATAGGAGAGTGTGAATAGGAGTTAAAAATCGTGGAATAGGAGTTGAACATTGTGGAATAGGAGTGTGTGAATAGGAGATGAACATTGTGGAATAGGAGTGTGTGAATAGGAGTTGAACGCTGTGGAATAGGAGTGTGTGAATAGGAGTTGAACACTGTGGAATAGGAGTGTGTGAATAGGAGTTGAACACTGTGGAATAGGAGTGTGTGAATAGGAGTTGAACACTGTGGAATAGGAGTGTGTGAATAGGAGATGAACACTGTGAAATAGGAGTGTGTGAATAGGAGATGAACATTGTGAAATAGGAGTGTGTGAATAGGAGATGAACATTGTGGAATAGGAGTGTGTGAATAGGAGTTGAACATTGTGGAATAGGAGTGTGTGAATAGGAGATGAACATTGTGGAATAGGAGTGTGTGAATAGGAGTTGAACATTGTGGAATAGGAGTGTGTGAATAGGAGATGAACATTGTGGAATAGGAGTGTGTGAATAGGAGATGAACATTGTGAAATAGGAGTGTGAATAGGAGATGAACATTGTGGAATAGGAGTGTGTGAATAGGAGATGAACATTGTGGAATAGGAGTGTGTGAATAGGAGATGAACACTGTGGAATAGGAGTGTGTGAATAGGAGATGAACATTGTGGAATAGGAGTGTGTGAATAGGAGTTGAACACTATGGAATAGGAGTGTGTGAATAGGAGTTGAACACTGTGGAATAGGAGTGTGTGAATAGGAGATGAACATTGTGGAATAGGAGTGTGTGAATAGGAGTTGAACATTGTGGAATAGGAGTTGTTGAATATTGTGGAATAGGAGAGTGTGAATAGGAGTTGAACACTGTGGAATAGGAGTGTGTGAATAGGAGATGAACACTGTGGAATAGGAGTGTGTGAATAGGAGATGAACACTGTGGAATAGGAGTGTGTGAATAGGAGATGAACACTGTGGAATAGGAGTGTGTGAATAGGAGTTGAACACTGTGGAATAGGAGCGTGTGAATAGGAGATGAACGCTGTGGAATAGCAGTGTGTGAATAGGAGTTGAACACTGTGGAATAGGAGTGTGTGAATAGGAGATGAACACTGTGGAATAGGAGAGTGTGAATAGGAGTTGTTGAATATTGTGGAATAGGAGAGTGTGAATAGGAGTTGTAGAATATTGTGGACTAGGAGAGTGTGAATAGGAGTTGAACACTGTGGAATAGGAGTGTGTGAATAGGAGTTAAAAATCGTGGAATAGGAGTTGAACATTGTGGAATAGGAGTGTGTGAATAGGAGTGTGTGAATAGAAGTGTGTGAATAGGAGTTGAACATTGTGGAATAGGAGTGTGTGAATAGGAGTTAATCACTGTCTGCCTCTTCTACCACGGATATTTTCAGTTGTCAGAGTTTTCCAAAGTCTGTTTTCCTATTATATGTTTGTCTTTGTTCTTATAGTTGTGATGTACTTTCAATAGCCTCTTCCTGACAATCATTGTTTGTTACACTGGCCGCCCAAGGTATTCACAACAATCTTCTCACAAATGGACATCTCCATTGGCTCCAAGTTCTTTCCTTTCTTTGTTCACAATGCAAGATAATAGGACAAGGTTTTATAAAAGTGGGGTATCCATAATCATATTAGAGGGGTGGAGTGGCTTAGCTGTATGATGTCTGCCTCTATTTCCTGCAGACCTGGTACAATTGAGTGATGACTATGGATTTTTACAAAATAAATAAAGGGTTGTATACTGACACCTGATCCTGGGGTTGTGGATCAGATGTTTAGTCTTCTCAGATAAGGACGAAAAACTAGGAAAATCTCTCTCTCTCTGTCTGTGTGTGTGTGTCTGTGTGTGCACACACGCGTGCGTGCGTGTCTGTGTGATGTTTTTTTTTGGTTCATCCCTTAATAGTTGGAAATAAAAAAGAGCAAGCTGCTTTCCAATTAGAAATTAAAAAGAGTTTTAAAAGGCAAGAGTTCATTGCACTGGGATTGATCCTAAATGGCTCGGTCTCTTTCTGCAGGGCAGCCTATCTTACAAAGCATGAACTCTATAACTCCAGTGACGACCTCAGGAGTCTCTGAGAAAATTTGCACTTGGGACACCAACCGACACAGGCCAGAATAAAACCCACAACTTTTTCAGTGTGAGGCGTAACTATGCCACAGAGACTCCCTGTCCAATTTCAAATAGGAAAATCTACGCATGAGAGAAATGTTGATAGTTTCTATGGTTCCGGTATACACATCTGCATCCTGACATTCATGTACTGTGCTCAGGGGATGAGTGGTCCCAAGGTATGGTGTCTGCCTCGAGTGCTAGAGGTCCTGGGTTCAAGCCCCGGTGAGGGCCAGGATTTTTTCACATGGACTTCTAGTAACAAAATTTCCCCTGGTCTCTGGGTAGTGAGATTGGATGCCCGAGTGTATTGTTGCGAACATAAAAAATAATCCCTTGACAGTTGGAAATCCAAAAAGAATAGCCTAACGGTGCTGCCCAGGGCAAAATTTTGAGTTAACAATCTACCCAAAGTATTTCAGGATCCTCGCCGGTGCTACAGAGTTCGTGTACTGAGCTGAGATTCTCCGGACTCAGGCTTGAGTTAGGAGTAGAACGGAGCACTTATAGGTTACACCCGTGTGCCGTGATATTGATCATTCGACTAAACTAAACTACTATGCTGAGATCCTCATTGTGGGATCTTCTGGTGGACACAAATCTGCATCCTCACTAGAGTTAAGGCCAGCTCCGTGATGAAGGGGGTTATGGATGGTGTTCGTAATCCCGCATACACTCGTTCGAAACACAGCCATGGATGATTTGGCAGCAGACTACCTTGCGTTGGTTTTTTACGAAATGGTAAATGTGCCAGTCGTTCAGAAAGCAATGGCAAAATACTGAACGTAAACTTGCCAAGAGATCACAACAGCAAACAATGCAATCACATCTCACAAACAAACAATTAATCACAGACAGTCTTACCTTGGGGTCCTGGGAAACCATTCTTGGGCCAACCGAAAGGATGGCCATCATAGTCGAGAAGTGTATACTCTTGTTCAATTCCAAACCATGGATGGGCATCTTTCGCTTTCTCCATGATCTCACTGCATGTCTTACGCCTGTTGGTCTCTGTGGGAACAACAACAACATATACCTTATATGTGCTCTTCACTGATTTTATATACTTGGTAACTGGACACTTACTAAACAAGCTGAACAGCGCATAAATACCTTTGAATATAAGTGTTATAGATGGGTTCTAAGAATATCTTGGATACAGAAAAGAACAAATGCATCCATAGAAGAGCTGAATATTGAAGAAGGTTGGCTATTAAAGACGATAAAACAGAGAAAATTGAAATATTTTGGTCACTTGAAATGTCATGAAAGTTTGGAGAGAACAATAATGGAGGGGTATATGCCTGGGAAGAGAGGAAGAGTGAGGCCAAAGAGAAGATTGGTGCAGGATGTGGCAGGTGATCTCCAGATGGGTGTATCAGACACGGGACATCTTGCTTCTGATCTGGAAGTTTTCTGGAAGGTTGTTATGGGCGAGGTTCTGCAAAGGACATGCTACTGAATGAATGAATGAATGAATGAATGAATGAATGAAAGAAATCATGCTCTTACGCAGCTGCCTACGGGTCTGGGTTGAACCCCCAGCTGTTACAGGATTCCTCTCCCCAACCAGTTGACCCCTGAGATCAAGCCAGCTTTGCAAAATGGGAACAGGATCATTTAAAGACATTTCTGGGATTTTTCTGTGAAGGAAAGGTGGCAAAAGGCAAACTGGTCACCTGACCTAATGAGTCTTCTTTCATCCTTGATCTCTCATTAGAGTATCAGCCTGAGCTCAACCAACTCACTCCACTCCAAGCCCTCCTACTGGCTGTCTGACATCTTAATTCTTCTTTTACCCGTTATCCCTCACTGTGGCATAGACAAACAACTCACTCCACTCCAAGCCCTCCTACTGGCTGTCTGACATCTTAATTCTTCTTTTACCCGATATCCCTCACTGTGGCATAGACAAACAACTCACCCCAATCCAAGCCCTCCTATTGGCCGTCTGACATCTTAATTCTTCTTTCACCCATTATCCCTCACTGTGACATAGACAAACAACTCACTCCACTCCAAGCCCTCCTACTGGCCGTCTGACATCTTAATTCTTCTTTTACCCGTTATCCCTCACTGTGGCATAGACAAACAACTCACCCCAATCCAAGCCCTCCTATACTTAGTCATCCCATGCATCTCTGACCACGTTCTCCCCATATTATTTATTGTCTCTACTTTTCTTCTGGAATTTTCTTGGAAGGAACGGTGGCAAAACAGGAACTGGCCACCTGACCTCCACATGCCACGGCATAGAATATATGAAAACCAAAACAGCGGAACAAGCTGAGGAAAATTTAGCAGCAGCAGAAGAAAAAGAAAAAGAAGAAGAACAGGAGGAGGAGAAGGACAAAGGAGGAGGATGAAGATGAAGAAAGAGGAGGAGGAGGAGGAGTAGAAGAAGAAGAAGAAGAAGAAGAAGAAGAAGAAGAGAAGAAGAAGAAGAAGAAGAAGAAGAAGAAGAAGAAGAAGAAGAAGAAGAAGAATGAAGAAGAAGAAGAAGAAGAAGAAGAAGAAGAAGAAGAAGAAGAAGAAGAAGAAGAAGAGAGGAGGAGGATGAGAAAGAAGAATGATAATGATGGTAAATGTAAAGGTGACAACAATAATGATGATTGTAATAGTGATAATAATAATAATGATGGTGATTTTAATGTTCATAATAATGACAATGGTGATGATTGTAATGGTGATACAAAGGATAATACTTATTGTAATGATTATAATGACAATGACTGTAATAATGATAACGACAATGATGATTGCAATGGTGACAATAATGATGATTGTAACGATGCTAATAATTATGATTATTGCAATAGTGTTAACCCTTTAGCGGGCAAAGCGTCCCGGAACGTTTCTACCCCTGAACAGGCGAAGCATTCCAAACTGCCCGTAAATATTAATGCATTGTAAAAACGCGATCTTGCAGCTTTCCAAGGCTTCCGATTGTCTACTTTCGGTTTCGCCGAAAGCTAGACAACGTGGCTGCCATTCGCAAGCGTGTACTTTTGAATGGATATTTTTTTATAGTTTGGGGGGGGGTTTAAGCTTTGTATTTCAAAATGGATGTCGATGATTCTTCAGGTGGTAGTGTGGATTTTGCCTGGTTCAATTTAAGTGACATTGAAGGGCACGAAGTTGACTAGTAATCGGAGCTAGATATCAGTGATCAGCATTACTTTGCGTCGGCAGTCGTGAGTCGGGCTTTAAAGAACGTGATTATTATTCAAAAAATGTGTTTGTAAATTGCCGTATAGATGACTGACAATCACAAACAATTGTTGTATTTTGTAAATATTTGTGTTCATGTGAGGAATAGCAGCATCATTCACATGAGTAAAATATTCTGCAATATTTTCCCTTCATTTTACTGTTTATTTGACTAAAATCTGTTGACTAACAACTTATATGTGATATTTTTACTAACGTAACCCAAAATTTTACCGAACCTCAAAATTCTTCTTACCCGTTTAGGGCTATAAAACAGACAAAAGTCTGCCCGGTAAAGGGTTAATCCTGACAGTGGTGATGATTGTAATAGTGATGATACACAAAATTCTTCTTGCCCGTTCAGGGCTACAAAACAGACAAAAGTCTGCCCGGTAAAGGGTTAATCCTGACAGTGGTGATGATTGTAATAGTGATGATACTGATAATGATAGCAATGGTGTTAATGATGATGATTGTAACGATGATGATTATAATGGTGATAATTGTAATGCTGATAATGTAGATAGTATTTATAGTGATGATGATAATGATGGAATTTTAAGCAATTTACATATAACATTAAAGAAAGTCAAATATTCACAAAGAAACACAAAATTTGATCTAGAGGCACGGAAGAGTGAGGAAATAAAAGATAAATTCAACGTAGAGGTAAAGAACAGATTCAATGCATTTTCCGATATGGAAATATTATTACAAGACGTCAGTGACCAATCGGAAATATTAAAGAAATCAATCAGCCAAGCTGCAGAAACAACCATCTCAAAAATAAAGATAACAGGACGCAAGAAATGGATGACGGAAGACATCTTAAAACTCATGGAAGTAAGAAGAAATAACAAAAATAACAAGGAAAAATATGAAGAGATTCACAGGAAAATTAGGAAGCTATGTAAAGAGGCAAAAGAAACATGGGTTGAGGAAAATTGCAAGGAAATTGAAAACCAACACAACACCCGGAATACCAAATTAATGCACAAAAGAATTAATGACATCACTATCAAAAGAACACACACATCAACGGGTTGCCTAAAAACCAAAGATGGCAAATTCATAATAGAAAAAGATCAGATTTTACACGCGTGGTCAGATTATGTGAAAGACCTTTATGATGATACATGAGAAGAACAATATCATCATCGGAATAATAATGAAGGACCATCAATTTTGAAGATGGAAGTTCAGAATGCTCTTAACCATATGAAAACTGGCAAGACCCCAGGTACAGATAACATCACAATAGAAATGATCAATGCCTTAGAAGAATATGGAATAGACCAAGTCACCAGACTGCTGAACGCAATATACGATACTGGAGATATACCTCCTGAATTATGTAATTCTATATTTATTGCAATCCCGAAGAAATCAGGAGCCTTGGAATGCGATCAACATCGAACAATTAGTATAATGAGCCACATCACGAAGATTCTGCTGAGAATTATCATGCAAAGAGTTAGGAAGAAAATACAACCCGAAATAGGAGATGAACAATGTGGGTTTGTAGAAGGCAAGGGCACAGTAAATGCTGTGTATATACTGAGAACAGTAATTGAACGTTCTATAGAAGTAAACAAAGATCTATATCTTTGCTTTATTGACTACACAAAGGCTTTCGATAAAGTGAGACATGTCGACATGATAAGGATGCTTGAAGATCTACAAATTGATGGAAAAGACCTTAGACTTGTAAAAAAAACATATATTGGAAACAACAAGCTGCCATCAGAATTGATAATGAATGTAGGTCAATATCAGCCTATTAAAAGAGGTGTGAGACAGGGATGTGTAATGTCTCCAGATCTTTTTTCTCTGTACAGTGAAAATATTTTCAGAAATATAGAAGATATGGAAGGAATCAACATTGGGGGACGATACATCAATAACATTAGATATGCAGATGATACAGTCTTGATTGCAGACAATGAACAGGACCTGCAAAATTTAGTAGATGCGGTTGTTGCACACAGTGAACAACTAGGGTTAGAACTGAATATTAAGAAGACACAGATTATGGTCGTCACTGGGAAGAAGGAAATACCACAATGTGATATACGAGTAAATGGGCATATTCTTAAGCAAGTGAATCGATACAGTTATCTCGGCACAGTCATAACATCTGATGGGAGATGCCTTGAAGAGATTAGAACAAGAATTGCCATTGCGAAGGTAGCCTTTTGCAAGATGAAAAGCATACTGACCAATAAAAAGATATCAATTGAAACGAGAAAAAGAGTGTTGAAGTGCTACATAGAACCTATACTTTTGTATGGATGTGAAGCGTGGACAATAAGCAGTCAAGCTGAAAAACAGCTGATGGCTGTGGAAATGTGGTTTCTGAGGAAAATGCAAAGAATACCAGGACAGACAGAAAAACCAATGAACAAGTCCTTCAAGAAACAAATGAAGATCGTAAACTGATTAGAGACATTAGACGTAGACAGTCAAAATTTTTTGGGCATGTTATGAGAAGAAATGACTTGGAGAACTTGGTGACAACTGGCAAGATCGAAGGGAAGAGACCAAGGGGAAGACCGAGAAGTAAATACCTGGATGGCTTGGCCACATGGCATGGTCGAAACAGGAACACTGAGCTGATCCACGACTCTGGTGATCGAGTGAGATGGCAGAACATGACCGCCCACACTTTTCAGCATGGCACATGATGGGTGGATGGATAATGATGGCAGTTATAGCTGCAGCAGTGGTCATGGTGGTGGTAATGAAGTATGTTCACTTCTTACACTTGATGATCAATGGCGAAAGAAAACTGTTGCCCTCACCTGCAGGTTTCTTGTTATACTTTAAGACCTCGCATAAAACTAGGATATTTCTGCCTCCTCTAAATGGATCTTTAAAGATACAACATGGGACGAGGTACATATCCGAGTTGGAGCCTTCCGCCTGGTATGTACTGGACCCATCAAAATTCCACACAGGGCAATCTTCTAATTCAGCTGTGTGCAAACAAAAAGACATGTTGGTCAGTTTAAAATTATCATGGTAGACAATTTAAATTACTGTGGAAATGTGTGTGATATATATATATAAAGGCAAAACATGAACTGGCCACCTGACCTCCATATGCCACGGCATAGAATATATGAAAACCAAAAATTATTTTATCCTTGTGAATTCTGTTGTATCCACCTGACGAGATGTAGCAAAATATGCCAGGAAATAAATTGTTTACATCTTTATTGATCGCTAGAAAAATCGTAAACTTATTACAGATATTTGACGTAGACAGTCAAAATTCTTTAGGCATGTTAAGAGAAGAAATGAATTGGAGAACTTGGTGACAACTGGCAAGATCAAAGGGAAGAGACCAAGGGGAAGACCGAGAAGTAAATACCTGCATGGCTTGGCCACATGGCATGGCTGAGACAGAAACATGGAGCTGATCCACGACTCTGGTGATCGAGTGAGATGGCAAAACATGATGACCACCCATGCTTATCGGCATGGCACATGATGAATGGAGAAAAATATTAAACTGACAAGACATGTCTTATGTGAGTGCTAATCTTTGACTGTCTCCATTCTACCATAATCTTTGACTGTCCCAGCCTACCATAGTCTTTGACTGTCCCCAGTCTACCATAATCTTTGACTATCTCCAGTCTACCATAATCATTGACTGTCTGTCATAACCTTTGAATGTCCCCATTCAGCCAGTCTTTTACAGTCCCCAATCTACCATAATTTTTTTTACTTCCCCCAGTCTATCGCAATCTTTCACTCCCACCTGTCTACCCTAGTCTTAGAATGTGCGCAATCTACCATAGTCTTTGACTCTGTCTGAGTGAGCAGAAAGCCTAAGATGTCTGTTGTACGGTTGTGAAGTAAGCCTCCTGTCCAGAGCTGGGCTAGTGTACAACTACTTCTTCGATCCTGTTTCCGTTTTGTGGGCAGTGTGTCACAGCAAGATGTGAAGACAAACCAGGGGTGCTAGATAGGCCAGACATTGAGAAAACCCGAGAATAATATAACTAGAAAAGCTTTAGTCTGGAACTGAAAAGTCACGGAGAAGAGAAGTAGAAACAGAAACTTACAGGGCAAAACCCACAGGGCAAAAAGAAGAAGTAACAGAAACCCACAGGGCAAAACCCACAGAACCCACAGAGCAAAAGAGAAGTAGAAACAGAAACCCATGGCAAAACCCACAGGGCTAAACCCCACAGAAACCCACATGGCAAAACCCACAGAAACACAGAGCAAAAGAGTAGAAACAGAAACCCACAGGGAAAAGTCCACAGAAACCCATATAGCAAAACAGAAGCAGAAATAGAAAACCACAGGGCAAATGAAATAGAGGAAAACCTGAAAACTCAGAGAAGAGAAGTAGAGACAGAAAGATTAACAAGATGGGAAAAACATGGACAGAGCTGAATGAGATAGGTAAAGATTGGGGGGGGGGGGGGGGGGAAGGAGGAGAGGGAAAGGGAGAGACGAGTGAATTGCTTGTGGGCTTGTGCAAAAGAAGATACAAGTGTCACACCTATTTATGCACTTAAAAGATTGGGTGTGTGACTTTACCATGCATTTGTATTGTCTTCTTCTTCTTCATTCATCCAGAGTTTTTTTTTTTCAGACAAGACTGCGTTGCACCTGTTTACAGCAGAGCTGCGTTCTTGCACCGTTCGGCAGACATATCCGACTTCTGCGGGCATTTGTTGACCGAGTTAACCTTCCCGGCAGTTTCGTTGACTCTCATTTTTGTTGTGTTATTCCCCCACCCCAGCTGGCCCATTTAGAACAGCCAAAGACATAACGGTCAGCCCTCAAGGTAAGGTAGGGGCAGACCATGGGCATTCCCCGACATCCAAGGAGGCTTCCATAAGCGCTCTGGTACTGGACTCACCCAAGGAATCGTCAGGTCCTGCACATGGCTGCTTAGCCTCACTTCCGTATATTGGGCCTTATGTTCACCACAGGCTGTTCCTCTGGAAACCAGAAGAATGCAGTCTGCAGATAACACCCACACAGTGAGATTTCGATTTGGACTTTCCATGTAATGGATTTGCTATCCAAGCAATATTCCATTTCGTGCCACTAGGACACTTTTTCCACCTTTGATGACGCCCACATAGTGAGCTTTCAATTCAGAATTTCCACATAATGGATTTACTATCTGAGCAATATTCCATTTCGTGCCACTGGGACGCTTTTCCCGTCTTTGATGACGCCCACACAATGAGCTTTTGATTTGGACTTTCCATGTAATGGATTTGCTAGCCAAGCAATATTCCATTTCATGCCTCTGGGACGCTTTTGTTACCGACATACCTGTGGTATGAAGTGTGGCAGTCTAAGTACTTCTTCATGCACCTTTAGATGTCAACCTGAATTTAGTTAAAGTAAACTGCGGTCAACTTGAGCTTGTTGATATCTCCATAGAGCTTGTCCCTAAATGAAGCAGGTGTGGGTCAAAGTATCCTTCTCTGTTCTGCATATGTGGGGCACTCCTGCAGCAAATGTTTAGCTGTCATTTTACCAGTTCCACAATTACATTCATCGGTATCTCCTATCTTTAGTTTATTGAACAAGTGGTATTTCAGCCTGTTATGTCCTGTGCGGAGTCTGAAGATTGCTACTTGTTCTCTTCGGTCGAGTTTGTAATATGCATCATCTTTCTGGTGGCCTGGATGCTCTGATTCCCATTTGGTTCTATAAGTGCTTTTTATAAACCTCTTTGCCTCATTATAGGTAATGTCTATGTCAGGCTGAGGTAGTCGTCCGCCCTCTTTTGCCAGTCTGTCAGTCTCTTCATTTCCAGGTATACTGCAATGTGATGGGATCCACTGTATTAAAATTTTTTCGGATTTCTGACATAGTCCATAGAGTGCTGCTCTTAGGTCTGCTAGTTCTGTGCTGTGTTTGCTCTTCTTGAGACAGCTGACTTTGCATCTGTGAAGATAGCTATTTGCCTCTCTTTATTTTCCTCCATCAATAGCATTCATGCTGCAGTTTTCAGAGCTTCTACCTCTGCTTTGAAGATACTTGAAAATTTTCCAGTTGCCACTGACTTTTTTTCACTCCATTTTTTAAATTTAGGAGAATTCCTCCTTTTCCATTTTCTATTGAAATTTTGACTGATCCGTCTGTATATTCATGAGTCCAATTGCCACTTGGGTAATGTTTTTTTTATGTAGTTTAGAGCGATTTGTTTTCTTTTTGTTTCATTCTGTGTTCATTTTCTCAAGACCGGGAATGTTTTCTATCATCTCAGGCAGTTGCTGCTGTCTCCAAGCTGGGAACTTGTGTGCATTGTAAATGGGTTTGACTGTTGATATGTTATGTATGGGATCTGCCCTAATCTTTCGTTTTGCAGTTTCTACAAAGTTGCTACGCTTCAGTCTTCCCTTTCCAAAACCATTAAACCTGTTATACATAGGGTGGTCTGTCAATCTTCTAAATTTTTCTGCTTGTTGCTGGGCTCTGCTATCTCTTCTATCCTGCATTGGTTGTAAACAAGTGATCTTTTCTAGTTCATTAATAGGCGTTGTCTTCAGGCTTCCAGTTATGATTCGCATTCCTTGATTTTGGACTCTATTTTGTTAAAGTTTGACTTAGCTGCTGTTGCCCAAGCTGCGATGCCATTTTCCAGTGCTGGCCTCACCCGTCCAGTATATAACTTCTTGAGAACTTTCTCATCTGCTCCCCACGTTGTACCAGCAAGCTTTTTCATGACTGCCATTCTTTGCCTTGCTCTTGTTCGATTTTTCTCAACCTGTGTCTTCCATGTCAGATGACTCCTAGATAGTTTGGATTTTCTTCATGGCGCAATATTTTCCATTCAACACCAGCTTAGGTTGCTGGTTTTATTTGAGAGGGAGAACACTGTGCATGTCGTTTTCTCCTCACTTATCTTCACTAGCCATGATTTTGACCAGTTCTCTAGCGCTAATAAGGCTTGCTGTATTCTGCTATTAGCTGTACTAATATATTCTTCAGATGTCCATATGGCTAGGTCATCTGCAAAGGAGGATGTGTGTACTCTGGCTGGAAAATTTTCTGTGATGTCATTTATATATGCTAGGAATGCATTTGTATAAGGTTTCTTCTTTGTTTGTCCGTAATGTTTGTTTTAGACTAACTGTGTTGTGCCTGTTTACAACACAGCTGTGATATTTGCATTTTTCAGCCAACACATCTAACTTCTTCAGGCATTTGTTGACTGGATTAACCTTCCCAGGGTATAAGGTTTGTTTCCTCTAGACCCTTTCACCATATGTTCAGAATGTCACTTCCCTCCCTTTCCAAAGTGTGATCCCCTGCCCAATACACAAAACCACACACACACACACACATATATATATATATATATATATATATATATATATATATATATATATATATATATATATATATATATATATATATATATATATATATATATATATAGCTGACCCGGCCCGGCTTCGCCCTGCCCCTGGTGGGGATCTATCTATCTATCTATCTACCTATCTGTCTCTCTGTCTGTCTGCTTGTCTGTCTGTCTGACCTGGCCCGGCTTTGCCCAGCTCCTGGTGGGGAGCATCTAATTTAATTCATATAAGTAGTCATATAAGCTCCCGTTCCCGTTCCCAACTATCTGTCTGTCTGTCTATCTGTCTGTCTGACCCGGTCCGGCTTCACCCAGTCCCTGGTGGGGAGCATCTCATTTAATTCATATAAGTAGTCATATAAGCTCCCGTTCCCGACTGTCTGTCTGTCTGTCTATCAATCTATCTATGTATGTTCGGCCCGTTCCCGTTAAAAATATAGATAGAATAGAAGAATAGATAGATTGATAGTAGAAAATATGATTGGAAGGGATCTATCTAAAGTAAACTTACCAAGATATCACGAACAGCCAATGAATTGTGGGCGGGGGTTGACTGCAGAGTATTGCAAACGATATGCAACTAACTTTCTCTCACAAAAAATTACTTTGTTTTTTTTTAGCGAACGAAAATATTTCGCAGGCCCATCCTACATTCTGCCCTTCTTCTTTATTTCCTCTCATACATTCTTTCATTCAACATCTCTTATGAAGCAATTCTTTGATAACAAAAGAACAATACGCATTAAAATGCATGAAAAGTAACTCGTTGAGGAAATGTTTAACATGGGCATCATAAATACCCAACATGGGTGTAACGCGCCATACATATGAGAATGTTAAAAAAAAAATTATTGTGCTGTTGAAGAAAAATAAAAAGATGAGTTAGAAGATTTTCACTATTTACATAGATGCATTATTTTTATGAAAACTTTGAAAATACCTTAAAGATTATACCATTATTTATTATAACTCATATGCCTGTAAATAACTGTAGACAAAGAGTTTATAAATCTTTGAAAACAATGCAACAATCTATATATAAAATATATAGCAATGCTATTAAAAGTTATGCCCCTTGAAATAACTTTTCTTAAGTTAAGTCCCCTCGCTATATATAAATGATAATGTAAATTTAAATATTAAATTTTAGTAAGTAAATAGCTGATTGTACACTAACAAACTATGACAGTTGGCTGCACGGGAATGAAAAGAATATCATGTAGAAAATTTCATCACAATCGGATGGACCGTCATCGAACGCACCAAATACATCCCTACACACATATATTGTCTTTTTATATATATATATATATATATATGCATATCCCTTACAGGACGTTGCAGTCAAAATCAGCTGCTGTTGATGTATTAGGCAAGATTATGCTAAGTAGTTTGCCATTGCTTTCTGAGCAACCAGCTCAATACCTCGTAAGTTACCAACGCGGCGAGAACCGCTACCGATTCTCACACAGGTTACGTTACTCACAAGAATATACAGGATTACAGAGAAAGACAACCCCTAGGGCCAGGGAGACTGGTGTATATATATATATATATATATATATATATATATATATATATATATATATATATATATATATATATATATATATATATATAGAGAGAGAGAGAGATGAGAGAGAGAGAGAGATACACACATATACACACACACATAATTCAAGAAAGGGAGACGATCCCGTTGTATGTGGTCCTGATGCCAGTTTGAGTCTGCCAATCTGTAGTCTTAAAATTCCCCTGTCCCCCTGGAGACCCTAAAATTCCCCCCTGGGGGAAATTCCCCACAGGCTGAGAACCACTGTCTAGACAGATTGTACCTAAGGTAGCGGGTTCTATCTATCCCTGGGTAAGTTGTCTTTCCTAACAACTTTGCAGGTAGGTGGCCTTATCGCTACTCTCTGCAATTCCAAACTGCCATGGGATATTTTAAATGCACAACTAGCACACAGGTCCTCCTGTTTCTCATTCTTAACTGAGAAAGCTAGGTGTTCAATGTCACTACCCAAAAGATCAGACGGACGTGTGCTTCATCAGACACTAATGGTCTTTGGGTAAATGTCCAGCCCTATGCTGGGTTCAAACTCAGTACCTTCAGAGCCTGAGGGGAGCATTGAACCTCTCAGCCAGGACACAGGGTTCTATTTAAGAGAGGACAGTCAGAGGACCTGGACCGCTATGAGCCAAGCAAATTGTCGGGACATGTGCACCTCGCTATAGTCCAGCTGGGTGTTGCCTGGCATGTCAGTACAGCCACTGAGATTTGTATGACCTGAGGACTGAGTGGACCTGTTGTTGACACCAAAGTCACTACTGGAGTCAGAGAAACATAAAGACAATAAAGTGGAAGTTATAACAGCCTTTTGATATTCTTGTTCATACCAAAGTCACTAATTTAGTCAGAGGACCTAAAGACAACAAGCAGAAGTTATAACAGCATTTCGACAACCACTAGTAAAGAACAAAAGAGGAAGGTGAAACTAACACATGTGACTCACCACTTTTTTTTTTTATATCAATCTCCAGGGTTCTGCATTTGCTCCTAATTCCTTCTCCTGTGCCATCAATCCAGATGTACTCGGCCATCACCTAGACAAACAGGCAACCATCAACACTGGACATCAGCATGTGCCTCGGCAAGTCTGAGAAACTGGTACATTTTCTCTCTCTCTCTCTCTCTCTCATTCTGTGGCATTCCGTTTGTTTTTTCATTCGCTAGCTTTGAACTCAGCAGGGTCCATCTGTGTACTATTTCAAATGCACTGAGCTGATTTATGCATGTGGATTAGCTTTCCCTATAACCAGTGTCCCTTGCCATCAGGTGAACCCACTACGACTTCTGAGGTACTTGTAATTTACATCCCCAAGTCAAGGACAAGAAGTCACCATTTTGGTCCAAATGACATAGGATGTGGGAGAAGCACTGCAACTCTAATGATCATATTGTAATGAGACTGTCAGAATATGAGGAAAATGATAGTTGAATGTTCAAGACAAATGATTGGTGATTGTTGTAGAAGATTGATTGATTGATTTAGGAACCGACATCACAGCTGTGTCTGCATCACCAGGCCTCATTGCCATTCTGGTCGGCCTATCATCATTTATGCAGACCACATCAGAGTCCACCATGGCATCAGTCCACCAGGGCAATTCCCTGTCGGTTTTCTCCACTACTGTCCCAATCTCTGCTCCTCGCATTGAAGTCTCCACATATGAGTAGCCTATCATCTGGTAATTCCTCAAGCCAGTCCCAGTGTTCCTTTCTGACAAAACAGTCCACTGTAGCATATACATTTATGATGTTCCAACTTAAGCCACCAATCTCCATTTGTATACCCTAGACCTCTCTTGCACTGTGATTCCACTGGCTCAAGTCGAGTACCACATGCTTCACTCCTTCCTTCACCAGCAGACCTTGCCCATGTCTCTTCTGCCCAGTACGGTTTATAAAACTGGCGTACCCAGGGCAATGGTATTTGTCTGTATTTAGCTCCTGGAACATGAGGACATCAAAATCATATATTAGCCTCTCCAATACAGGAACTCTCTGCCTGGCACTATGACAATTCCAGTATCCCACTCTTACATGGTTGAAACCTAGTCTCTCCACTATTCGTCTTGTTCTCCTGGCGTCTGCCCTCCTATTTCTATGCCTTCTTCTCACACCATTTCTTCGTCTTCTCCTCCTCACTCTCTCTTCGCTAGGCTCTGAAAGATGTGTCAAGCGCAGAGCACGTGCTCCGTAGCTCTGGCGATGATTCCTGTGTTGAATTAATTCCATAAGCAAAGTATGGGTATTGCAGGAAATAAACGGTCGCCCTAGCATTGCCTGCTTGCTAGGGAAGAGGCAAGGGATGTCCTGCAGGAGTCCATACGCCTGGTGCCGCCCCACACGCCTGCCAGACGTCCAACGTTCACAACCAGTTAACCCATGGCCATCCAGTTCCTCAGCACGCTGGTCCACCTTGAACTTGGGGGTTTATATTTGGAGTTTTCCGTCTCCTAGATGGACTGCTGTCCAAAGCTAACAGGTTCCACCTACCCGGGGGAGGGGTTAGAGCGCCCCTGACTCGCTTGGCAGGCACGTCTCCGAGCATATGAGGCATTTTCTAAGGAACTCAGATCCCACCCTGAGATCCCGCCTCGCCCTCTGTGCCCACCGCCAGTTGGTCTGCGGCTGCTTATTGGGTATTCGCAAACTAAAGGTGAATACTACAAAGAAAATAATTGGTCATGGTATAAAACAACCAGGAAAAATTATTTGTTGCAGCAGAATACAAGAGGAATGACTTGTTATGGATAAACGCTACAAAGGGAAAGAAGTGGTTTAGTGGCCTCTGGGTCGTGCAGATCTAATTTTGTTCATGGTGTGGCCAGTGTAGGTATTTTACAAACAAAGAAAAGAATGGTATACATCCCCTTATCTTGGGGTAGGGCTTTGAATGTCTATCCTCCTCCATCCATCCATCATGTGCCATGCCGGTAAGCGTGGGCGGTCATGTTCTGCCATCTCACTCGATCACCAGAGTCGTGGATCAGTTCCGTGTTTCTGTCTCGACCATGCCACAAGGCCAAGCCATCCAGATACTTGTTTCTAGGTCTTCCCCTTGGTCTGTTTCCCTCGATCTTACCAGTTGTCACCAAGTTCTCCAAATCATTTCTTCTCATAACATGTCCAAAAAATTGTGACTGTCTACGTCTAATGTCTCTGATCAGTTTACGATCTTCATTTGTTTCTTGAAGGACTTGTTCATTGGTCTTTCTGGCTGTCCATGGTATTCTTTGCATTTTCCTCAGAAACCACATTTCTACAGCCATCAGATGTTTTTCAGCCTGGCTGCTCATTGTCCAAGCTTCACATCCATATAAAAGTACAGGTTCTATGTAGCACCTCAACACTCTTTTTCTCGTTTCAATTGACATCGTTTTATTGGTCAGTATGTTTTTCATCTTGCTAAAGGCTACTTTTGCCATGGCGATTCTTGTTCTAATCTCTTCCAGGCATCTCCCATCAGATGTTATCACTGTTCCGAGATAATTGTACCTATTCACTTGTTGAAGAATATTCCCATTTACTTGTATATTACACATGTGGTATTTCGTTCTTCCTAGTGATGACCATAATCTGTGTCTTTTTACAATTAATTCTAACCCTAGTTGTTCACTGTGTGTAACAATCGCATCTACTAAATTTTGCAGGTCCTGTTCATTGTCTGCAATCAAGACTGTATCATCTGCATATCTAATGTTATTGATGCATCGTCCCCCAATGTTGATTCCTTCCATATCTTCAATATTACCTCAGTTGAGGTAAAAAAAACAAAAAAAACTCAAAAGACCTGTGTGCATGTGAAAAAGCCCTCTGTAGTTGGATATGACAATAGGCTAAATAAACCACTACCCAAGCTAAATTTAACTGATTCAGTGCCAAACTAAAAACAGGTCTGGACCAAACATGGTACACCATTAAATGAATAAGTATTATGATATACATTTCTGTTCAGTGAGCATTGATATTGTGGAAGATACTATGAAACAAACAAAATTACACAACAACCATATTATGGTGATACATAGTCTCTCTGTTCAATGGGATGTCACATTTGACGATATACTATCCTTCAGCATTTTTTTGTGTGTGTTGCATATCCCATTTACAGGACATTGCAGCCAACACCAGCATTTTTCAGCTGATGTTGATGTCTTGGCAAGTTTTACGTTCAGTAGTTTGCCATTGCTTTCTGAACGACCAGCTCACATACCTTTCCGTAAGAAACCAACGCAATGCGATCCGCTGCCGAACGCGCAGCTGTGTTTCATAGTGAGAATATGGGACTACGAACAATGTCCTAACCCCTTCGCTAGGGAGACCAGCTCCTTCAGCATTGAATCAATTAAATACAAAAAGCTACAAATAGACAAATATTTATACCATGTGCGATTCTAGTATACACACAAATAAACACAAATATTTATATCATGTGTGATTCTAGTATACACGCATCTAATCCTCACTTTGCTTCAGAGTTTGTGCACTCTACTGAAATTTCCCTAGTGTGATCTATTGGGGGAAACTGAAGTACTTATGAACATATTGTGTGTGCAATGAGCAAGATCTTTAACTGAAATGCAAATGATGCCAGAGAACTAACAAGCTGTGGCTGCATACCGTGAGGAGCAATATTGGTTGTGCAAGGTATGACAAGGGAAATAATTAGTTGTGGCTGCTTTCTGTGAGGAGCAATAATGGTTGTGCAAGGTATGACAAGGGAAATAATTAGTTGTGGCTGCATACTGTGAGGAGCAATATTGGTTGTGCAAGGTATGACAAGGGAAATAATTAGTTGTGGCTGCATACTGTGAGGAGCAATATTGGTTGTGCAAGGTATGACAAGGGAAATAATTAAATGTGGCTGCTTTCTGTGAGGAGCAATATTGGTTGTGTAAGGTATGACAAGGGAAATAATTAAATGTGGCTGCATACTGTGATCAGCAATAATGGTTGTGGAAGGTATGACAAGAGAAATAATTAGTTGTGGCTGCTTTCTGTGAGGAGCAATAATGGTTGTGCAAGGTATGACAAGGGAAATAATTAGTTGTGGCTGCTTTCTGTGAGGAGCAATAATGGTTGTGCAAGGTATGACAAGGGAAATAATTAAATGTGGCTGCTTTCTGTGAGGAGCAATAATGGTTGTGCAAGGTATGACAAGGGAAATAATTAAATGTGGCTGCTTTCTGTGAGGAGCAATAATGGTTGTGCAAGGTATGACAAGGGAAATAATTAAATGTGGCTGCTTTCTGTGAGGAGCAATAATGTTGTGCAAGGTATGACAAGGGAAATTAATTAGTTGTGGCTGCTTTCTGTGAGGAGCAATAATGGTTGTGCAAGGTATGACAAGGGAAATAATTAAATGTGGCTGCTTTCTGTGAGGAGCAATAATGGTTGTGCAAGGTATGACAAGGGAAATAATTAAATGTGGCTGCTTTCTGTGAGGAGCAATAATGGTTGTGCAAGGTATGACAAGGGAAATAATTAAATGTGGCTGCTTTCTGTGAGGAGCAATAATGGTTGTGCAAGGTATGACAAGGGAAATAATTAACTGTTATGTAATGCAATTCGTAATCCTGCATACCACGTACGAAACACGGCTACGGGTGATTTAGAACCGTCTTGCGTGGGTTTTTATACAATGGTATGAGTGCCAATTGTTTAGAAAGCAATGGCAAACTACTGAATGTAAACTTGCCAGGAAAGCATCATCATCAAGTGCCTTGCCAACTGGCATAGGTGTTCATGTCTCTCCACAGATATCGGTCTTTGGTGTTCTAGATCAATTCTGCTATTCCTCCATGCCAGGCAATTACAAACCAAAAAATGCTTTGGTTGACTGCCACAACCTGTAAAAGCTATACAACTAACTTTAACTGTCATATATTATATTAAAACTGGTTGGTTATATGCTACAATGAAGATACTGACATCTTTTGGCTCTTGGTCCAGTTTTAGGTACTTCTCCAGCAAACCCTTGGTAGTCGCAGCTCCATGTCCATTGGCGGTCATGTTTGATTAATAAATGTGTTGTCTAAATGTACAACACAATGGTAGAAACTGAACTGTTATAAAGTTGTCCCTCGACCTGTAAATAAAAGCAAAGGAAGACAGAATTTTACAAATATGCCTTCATTAAAACTTTGAATGCCTTGGCTCCACAATCAACAGAGGCGACTTAAAAAGAAGAGACACAGATAGGTCAAAAGAAGTCGGACATAGGTCAAAATAAGTCAGACGTAGACACATCAAAAGAATTAAGATGTAGACAGGTCAAAAAAGGCAAATGTAAATAGGTCAAAAGAAGTCAGATGTAGGCAGGTCAAAAGAAGTCAGATGCAGACAGGTCAAAAGAAGTCAAGATGTAGACAGGTCAAAAGAAGTCAAGATGTAGACAAGTCAGAAGAATTCAAGATGTAGACAGGTCAAAAGAATTCTGAGGTAGATGGGTCTGTAGAATTCCAATGTAGACAGGTCAAAAGAATTCAGATGTAGACAGGTCAAAAGAATTCAGATGTAGACAGGTCAAAACAATTCAGATGTAACAGGTCAAAAAAAAATCAGATGTCGGTCTGTCACTGTCATTTACTGCCAATATAGCACCTTGCGGTGTATGGCAGAGGGGTCTTTGAGCCTGAGGAATTAAGGCCGCCTGGCTAGTGCAGTCGCCGCAAACTGTGCAGGTTAGGATTTCATTTTTATCCCTGACAGAAAAAAATCCCACACCTTACCGAGGGATCGAACCCGGGTCTCCCGAAGGAGATTCCGGCATTGTAGCCACTCGGCCAGCTTCTCAATTCACATGTAACAGGTCAAAAGAATTCAGATCAGTTATCAGTTATCAGTTGAGGTATCTTCATTGCACTCCGGACATGTCCATAGGTGCTCAGATCCTCCCCCCAGCATATGCATCAGCGTCCGGTGGCTAACAGTGCCAGTTCTGTGTTGTTTTCCCGATGTACCTCTCGCCTCTGGCCGTGCCGATTCTTACTCCCAAGTCTTTCATCCTGGACAGCGATGTGGATTCACTGACATCAAAGTCCTCTGTTCTCGCCATATCTTTGAGGACGTTAATAACATCGGCTCGATCCATGGGCTGGCCATCTACAGGGGGTGCAGAGCCAGCCAGTTTATCAGCTCGACTCCCGCATGTCCTGGGATGAAGATGAAGGTGACTTTACGGACAACAGACTTCCGCAGCGACTCAGTCCACTGTCTACGTACAGATCCAGCTTCGACCTTCTGAATCATGCTCATTGAATCACTTAGTACACACACGTTGGTATAATGCTGTGATTCCAGCCACATGAAAGTAGTGTAACTGCCATCACCTCCATCGTCATGCTGCTCGTGGTCATAGAGTGGGCACCACTGGATTCTTGAACGGTTTGGCCCGCTGAACGGGCTGTAAATGCCACCGCACTTCTCTGCTGCTTTACAACAGATCCATCTGTATAGATGACCACTTTAGGGCTATCTGAGTATTCATAGATGAGCACGTTAACCTCTGCATTGACAGCGGCAGGGTTCTGCTCTCTGCACCGTCTGTCGAGTGTGATAATGCAGGAGAAAGTGCACTTAAAAACTGGAGGCACCGGCACCCATTCCTTGCTGGGGTTGATACTGGTAAGACTGCAGACCTGTCTGACGACATCTTCTGCCCGACCCATCCATGATTTGCCCCTCTTTAGCCTGTCACCCTTTTCTCTGAATAGAGTGTCATGCAGAGGGTGCTGCTCATCTGCACTTATTTTTAAGTATGCACGAGCTCTCCAGATCTTGATCCTGTGTTCCATTGTCGGGAAGTCAAGGAGGTATCTCATTGCTACAAATCAGATGTAACAGGTCAAAAGAATTGGTCAAAAGAATTCAAATGTAAGAGGTCAAAAGAATTCAGACTAGCCCAAGGAATGCCAAGGTTAAACCATATTAAGAACCTATCCCACAAAACCAGCAAACCAATAAAGGCAACATCTTTGAGAATACACATCTTTTCTGTCACAACATATGACAAGATGCTTGAGAATGAACAAACAAATGCTATTTTCAAAGTGTCACAAATAGGGCATGCAGCCATGTCTGACATTCAGCCTTTCTATTCACACATCTTTCGCACACCAATTATCTATCATGAATATGAATGTTACATTTACATTTTTTTTTAAAACAAAAAAAGCAAAAATTGTCAAATGAATGCTGTAAGCATACATGAAACATAAAGAATTCATATTTCAATGTTAGACAGGCGTGTGCGCGCACACACACACACACACATACAAACATATATATATGTACACACACACATACATAAATGCCTACATACACACATACATAATGCAGGCATGAGAAGAACTGTCAACTTAACTATCCGAGACCGAGTAAGAAATTATGTTATCAGACAGTCTGTGGGATCACACCTTGTGTCAGATATACTGAAAGACAGAAGATCAAATGGTTCGGCCATTTTGTTAGAACGCAACGCCATCAACTACCAGCACTGGTGCTACATCAAAGAATTTCTATTACTAGAGCAAGCGGATGCCCAAGAAGAAAATGGACTGACGGCATTAAAGACATTGTACAATCATACGGCGTGACACTATCCAGTAACATCCATCAAGCGCTGGAAAGTCAAATATTCCTCCCCCGACGCTAGATGGCAGAAGTGTAAGATGATGACGATGAAAAATGGTTCTAAGTCTTAGACCATTTCCCAATGACTTAAAACAATTAAGTTGTGTGAACTTGAACGACAGAGAAAAGTTCTCAGAAAACTGTTAATCAAGAATAAAAAAAAGCAGAAATTCTACAAGATCTGGACAACGTAAATTGGCTTATAAACATCTTTGTGTCTTGAAAACTGAAATACTTTCAATGCATTAACGTCAAATTACATGGAAAGAACAGTAATGGAAGGCATGGTTGCTGGAAGAGGAGACACAGGTCGACCAGCACAGAGATGGACATAGGACATGGCAGACATCTTGGGCATGAAAATGCATGAGATGGGAGAACTGGCCAGGGATCAGCAATGATGACAGTGATGTTCTGCAAAGACCTGTTACATGATGATAACATTCATTTAAGCTACAAATCGGGTGGCAGATGTTATGAGCCCAGGGGTGGGGTTTACATTGGTCATGACCTTTTTTTTTCTGGGTCACATGACTCAAATATCAACCAAGTCTAATTGTTGTTGCTTGTGAAACATCTGGAAGACTAAGCTCCAACTCTGAAGTGTTGCATTCGGTTGTTCAGTTCGTCTGAAAGGTGAACGAGACTTGCACCTATCAGAGTGAGACATGTAGCGACTTTCTTTCCCAGCCTGGTATCAAAGTACCATCTCCATGGGGAATTAATGGCAGTGAATCAATTAGCACGCATAATACACATAAGGCCGGCTTCCTGGCCTAGAGGTTAGCAACTTTTCTCTGTAATCTCGTATATTCTCGTAGGTAACGTGACGACGGTGAGAATCAGCAGTGGTTCGAATCGCATAGGTAACTTACGGGGTATGTGAGCTGGCCGCACAGAAAGCAAAGGCAAACTACTGAGCGTAATCTTGCCAAGAAATCAACATTCAGCTGAAAGATGCTGATGTTGACAGCGATGTCCTGTAAAGGATATGCAAACCATTTAATTTAATTTAATACACATAAGATGTCTAGGCTTGTTGACAATTTGTAAGGGTGGTTGGGTAGGGGGTATGTTTGGGAAAGATAACTATGGAGGGAGGGGAAGCGAGAAAGAATGATACTACAATGTAACTGGATTCAGAAAGTGACAGATAATTTATACATGACAGTACACATGACAGTAACAGAGGCAGGACATCAGGCTTATGATAGACAGAAGTTTAGAGAAAGTTCTGCATTGGACAAGAATTCTTGAATAACCAGATCACAACATGAACTCTACATGTGCGCCAAATAATGGCCAAAAACAGAAGAACACTGCAAATTTCATAGAAGCAAAAACTATCAAAAACTGAAGTTATAAAGAAGATGGAAATTAAAAGAGTTGAAGAAGAAATACAAACAAACCAAGCAAAACATTTCAGCAATATAAAAAGTCTTGTAAAAACCATACTGGAAGAAAGGGTTGGAGGCAGGCAAGCAAGAGGTAGGTGACTATACAAGTTTAAATATCAAAAGCTGGATGAACAGCAGTCTGTCACCAGCGTGCATTAAGGCCAAGAGATATTTGTTAGAGATTCATTGAAAGCAATCTTCAATGTAGAGAAGGCACTTGATTCACTGGCATGCCGAACAGAAAGGTATGTTTTGAAATAATTACGCTGCGGTCAATGGGATCTACAGTTTGGCCACGCCTTTGACATTCTCCTTTCCACAAAATCTACAGCCCGAGACATTTATGGTAATTACTAAAATACCTGGACAGATTGTCTGCTAAAAAAAAAATTGAACTAACTAATATTGTGAATATTAATTGGGATACCCTCTGACGCCACTAAGACAGTATATAAATAAATAAAAATGTATTGTCTGGCGCTCGTAGAAGTAGGGGAAAGAACGCTCGTAGAAGTAGGAGAAAGAATTATCTAGTGTGCCATCTATCTTCTATAAGAAGCCAAACAATATGTGTGTATTCATTTATGAACTGTCTTGGTGTCCTCAAAGGGTTCCCTAATTGATATTTATGTACCTGATGAGATGCAGCAAAATATGCCAGGCAATAAATCGTACAATCTATGGATTGTGTTTTCGTTATTGAAATTCACTATGGGGAAAACATTGTTTTGATATTTATGTGTAATATGTGTACAACATTGAAACCAACCAATCATTTCTTTTCTTTAATTGTTCGTTAATATTTGTCTAGTGCGTTCTCTAGTCTCTAAACCTTTTCCCTACTTCTATGAGCCCCAAACAATATGTGTGTATTTGTTAATTAACATCATGCACTTCTACCACAAAGGTGAAGATCTCAATTAACAAATGTGAACCAATTAGCAGGCATAATCCACACAAAAGTTTAGGCTTGCTGACAATTCATACAGCAACAAGAAAGAGACAAAACAGCTTTCTTTGGTCATGTGATGAGAAGAGAGGCATGCATATTGACCAGTCGGCCTGATGAGCAAAAGTTCAAACCCCCTTCCAGGCGGGATTTCCCCCCCTCACTGACATGGTGTCCCTGGTCAAGTTAACCTCAAGTGGTTCCAGGAAATTTACTGGGAAGTAAAGACGGCCGGCGTGGAATTGCCCACATCAAATATTAAGCTCCGATTGGTCTTTTAAAAATGTGTTGGTCGCACCATGTATCTAGTATGGCTCAATGCGTGGGAAAAGGATAACTTGTTATGTCTCACCAACATTGGATAGGACACTCGTTGGGAGATGTTCAAGGAATAACTAGAAAGTCTGTCTTCTGGAATCTACAATGCAAAAGAAATAGTTAAAAGTTAGTTGCATATCCTTTACAGGATGTTGCAGTCAACCCCAGCATTTTTTGGCTAGCCAATGATTTCTACGTTCAATTGTTTGCCTTTGTTTTCTGAATGACCGGCACACAAACCACTGTATGAAAACCAAAACAAGGCGGTCTGCTGCCAAATCGCCCACAGCTATGGTTCAAATGCAGTATGTGGGATTGTGAATCACAGTCTGTAGTCTCTTCACCATAAAGCTAGCAACAGAAATAGAAGCAAACTAAAATTTAAGGACGCTGCTGAAGTGTGGTGACTACATTAAGGCTCAATGGTCATGGATACAAATTTGCATCGAGGCAGTTTAAAAAAAATTGACCTGGCTTCCCAAGTCGTCCTAAACTATGTATTTATGTGTGTTGTTATACTTTCAGGTTTTTAAACAAATGCTTCATAAAATAAAATATGTGAAAACGTGCACATTATACACATATTTTCATGTTAGCAGAAAATGTTCACCCAAATCAAGCATGCTAATTATATGCAAGTGCGTATTATACGCAAGATGTTACAGTATGTACATGTGTGGCTCTGTGGTGAAGGGGTTACAAATGCATTCAAAACAATTGCAGGCAATTTGGAAGCAGACCATCTTACATTGGTTTCCATACAATGGTATGAGTGCCAGTTGTTCAGAAAGCAGTGGCAAACTACTGAATGTAAACTTGATCAAGAAACCTCAAACAGCCAACAAATGCTGCTGTTGACTGCGACGTCGTGTAAAGGTTATGCAACTAACATGCTCACACAAACACACATATGCATGCATGGGTAGATGGACGAATAGATGAAAGGATGGATGGACAACAATAAACATCGTCTAAGTGTTCACTGATATCACAACAGAAATAACAAGTACATTACTACATGAATCTATTATATGAAGCTTAAAATAACATCTGAGATTTGTATATTAGCGCTCAAAAGAAATTCACATCACAGCAAACACTTGACAAGGACAACAGTCACACCTTTCTGATTTCTTTATGTTGCACCATGCATAAAAACTAACATTTCTGACACAACCGGAGTCCCATAACCGTCACACATATTAATTACCAACGCTGTGCTTGTTGAAAGGAAGGGGCGGTGAACACAGGATATTTTTGGGCGAAAGGATATGTGTCATTGACAATGAATCAAAGTGACGTCTTTAACACTGCTCAAAATGAACCAAGTCATGTAATACACATACTTTTAAGTATAGACATTTTAAGACTTTTAAAGAATAGACATACTTTTAGAAGAATGTAGAAGTAGAGAAGTGCTTTTAGAAGAATGTTGAGGATAGAGATATTTTTAGAGGAATATTGAGAAAAAAGATATTTTTAGAAGAATGTTGAGAATATAAATAATTTTAGAAGAATGTTGAGAACTGAGATATTTTTTTTCCAGAAGAATATTGGGAAAAGAGATGTGATTTGAGAAATATGTTGAGATGATAGATATTTATTTTTAAAACTGTTGAAAAAATGTAATGAGGAAGAGGAGAAACAAAAAAAAACCACTGAAGTATTGAAAGGTGCAGTTATTACTAGATCACTCATCAAAACCATAAAGTATTACTAGATCACTCAACACCATAAAGTATTTATAGATCACTCATCAAAACCATAAAGTATCGCTAAATCACTCATCAAAACCATAATGTATTACTAGATCACTCATCAAAACCATAAAGGAAGGACAAGGGAAAGGAATGCGGCTGAAAAGAAGACATGGGATAGAGAAATTGCATTATGTGGGGGAAATACTAGTCAAGAGAGGCAAGGGAGGACAGAGAAATATGGATGTGGAAAACTTACACTGATGGGAAAAAAATAATATAAGTGAGGCCAACTTCAGCAAAATGTCTATCAAAGTGGAATCATGGGTCTTGATTGTCGATGTCTGTCTGCTCTATAACATGCAGAAGAAAACAGATGTAGAAGAAGGAGAAGCAGAAGGAGAAGGTCAGAAGGGGGAGAAGAAGAAGAAGAAGAAGAAGAAGAAGAAGAAGAAGAAGAAGAAGAAGAAGAAGAAGAAGAAGAAGAAGAAGAAGAAGAAGAAGAAGAAGTGGAAGAATAAGAATCAAAACAAAAAGCAAGACAATCCGAAAAGAAGTAGCGGAAGCTGCAGAAGAAGCGAAAGAAGAGGAGAAGGAAGTAGTAGTGGTACAGTAGTGGTGGTGGTGGTTGTAGCAGTAGCAGATTAAACTGATACTAAATGACACAAGTACACATTTTGAGAGATGAGAAACATTCCAAACCGCCTTACACCATAGCCTGCACAGATGACAGCACTAAACTGACTCTCCAAGCTAGAGAATGGAAGTTGCTAAGAAACATTGTTACCAATGCCACATAGCATGGCACTTGATGATGGTGAAAGAATAATTTCTCACAATCTCATAAATATTTATCCATAAAAAGGTTAATAACTGGCATATGACTGCAGGTGAAAGTGGCATATACTAATGCAATTTATGGAGCAGAACATGCTGCACCCATAAACACTGACCTAGCAACATTTTATCTTGCCAGTTTGGGCAAACAGGATATGAAAATCTATCCTTTTACAATAGTGCAGGCCCAAACACACACGTGTGCACAGGACAAAGGTCAATGTACCTAGAAATTAAGTACAGTAAACCTACTTACTTGTGTCAACCTAAAGGATACGGCAATGAAATTGAAGTCTGGTATTGATTACATGTTTTGATAGCCCATTCCAGAGGTAGTACAATCTAAGCATAATTCAGGAGCCAGGATATTTAATTTTGCAAATAGTCTAAGAAAATTATTGACAATTCGGGTACCGGGTGGAAATTTCAGGCGCCTGAATTTTTCTAACCCTGGTCCATTCCCTCCATTACCCTTACCATATTCAATCTCAGAAGAGAAGTTATATTAAGGTCAATCGTCTGGTTCAGATTAATAATGATTATTATTATAATCCTTTGACCGAGTCAGCCACAAACAGGATATTAAGTAATTTGAAGGTGATTGTTGTCCTAAGAGGGTAATGAGTGTATTGTATTCTGATAGTTACGTTTTTATTACTGAAATATGAAATGAACTGAAGTGCAGCAAAGCTTTAAAAGTACAACAAACAAAGAGTGAAAAGGGGACTTTACAAAAGCTGACTTGAGCTAATAAATGACACCACTGCACCCATGAATTCCCACCTGTGCTCTGTTCCCTTATTCAACAGCCAGTGAAGAGTCATACTGCTAATGGTTCCAACTGCCATCTGATTGAAAGTTATCCTGGTCTTCCCTCTCAGTTCGGAGATTCATCCAGTACCCCTGTCGATCCCCCGCCATATTATTCTCTCCACATACTGGTGCTCAGTCTTTTCCACCGCTTTCTCCACCTGCTCCAACAGGTGCCTGACCAAGAAACAGCAGATTTTCTTTTTAAGCTCTTGTTTGCTTTGAACTCAAGCATTGTAGTCAATGTTGTTTGTCCTTCAAGAATGATGATGACCATTCATTTCATCCAGTGGGGTTGAAAGTATGGAGCCGTGAGTTCTAAGATGGCTGATAAGGCCTATTTTGGCTCGAAATGTTCTTTGACAATGTGGGCAAAGATTGCTTGACTTTCCAGGAGGAGGATTTTCTGCAGTGGTTTTTCTGTCCTGCCTTTCAGAGTGTCTTTAAAGCGTTTCCTCTGGCCGCTTTGGGAGCGTTTACCACAACGCAACTCGCCGTAAAAAATTCATTTAGGGAGCCTGTGATCTGGCATGCGAGTCAAGTGACCAGCCCAGTGGATCTGATTCTTCATTAATAGAGTGTGGATACCGGGCATGGACGCTCTTTCTAGGACTTCAGTGTCTGGGATCTTGTCTTGCCTTTTAATCTTCAGTAACTTCCTAAGGCAGACTGTGTGGAAGTGGTTTAATTTCCTAGTGTGTCGCTGATAAACAGTCCAGGTTTCACAAGCTTATAGCAGTGTGGATAATGCAACTGCTTTGTAGACTTTCAGCTTTGTTTGCAGGCTTATTCCATTTCTGTCCCATACATTCTTGTACAGTCTGCCAAAGGCCGCGCAGGCCTTGGAGATTCTTGCATTCACTTCATCATCAATTGTTGCAGCTTGTGACACAGTGCTACCAAGATAGGTGAATTTGTCCACAACACTTAGACTATGACCATTCACTTTGATATTCAGCACAGTGTGATTATTCCCTGGAGCTGGCTGGTACATAACTAGTCTTCTCCAAATTGATATTGAGCCCAAAGTTGGCACAGGCATGTGAGAAAACTGAAACATTATGTTGCATGTCCGCCTCTGAGTTGGCGTATAGAGCGCAATCATCAGCAAACAGGAGCTCTCTGACGGTGTCGCTGTCAATTTTGGTTTTAGCTTTCAGCCTTCTGAGATTGAATAACTTTCCATCCATGCGGTAGTTGATGTCCATTCCAATGTCGTTGTTCTTGAAGGCATTCATCAACATAGCTGAAAACACGAGGCTGAACAGTGTTGGTGCCAGGACACATTCCTGTAGTCAATACACACTACTTCTAGTAGTGCTGGACTGAATTTTGCATGCGGATTAGTTTTCCCTAGTAACAGTGTACCTCGCCATCAGGTGAACCCACTCCGACTTCAGAGGTACTTGTAATTTACATCCCCAGGACGACAGGTCAACATTTTAGTCCAACTGACCGATGAAGGGGTTAAACCCCTTACCTCAACATCAACACACCAGATGTTTATGAAAACATGTTCTCATTCATTCGACCATGCTAACCAACAAAAGCAGATATTTGAATAACGAAGACACAAACAATAGATTGCACGATTTATTGCCTGGCATATTTCGCTGCATCTCGTCAGGTACATACTGCAGAAATCACACAACTTACGTGAAATTAACTAGATAAATCCTTCAAGTTGAAATATACACAATTTCGCACAGTAATGTCACTTATCTACCACGGTAATTTTAAGCTGACTAACATGTCTTTCTGTTTACACAATTCTGGCTTGCGTTGATTGATCATAATTGCTTCTGCAAATTTTAACAAGCGAGTATTTTGTGTTCTAAACAACACGCGAAATGCAGTGTCTCTGGACACAACGTGGCCACTGGCGACAATGTGCCTGCCGATTGAAGACGCCGGGAGCTTCCGGTGTGTCGGCTCCTCGCGGCTAGCATCTCCTGTGTGTTGTATCTTGTTGACCCATTGAGGTATGTGTTCTGACACACGTTTGTTAAGCTGTCTCTCCGTTCGACCAATGTAAACGGCCTGGCATCTACATGTGAATTGGTAAATACAGTTGTTTGTGGCGTACAGAGGAACAGGCTCTTTGACTGTTGGTGTAGGAATGGGTACGGTTTTACATCTAATGACTGGAGTTGCCGCACAGAATGTTCGACCTACTGCTGTAGTAAGCCGGTCTTGTAGACGTTGCATTACGTCATCCCCTCGAAAGGTTAGCTGGATGAATACCTTGAGTTTAGGGACTGTAGTTACGTCTGCTTTGGGTTTGGGCTGTTGGCAATGGCGCTTTATAAATCCTGTGGAGTACCCATTCAGGTTTAAGACATTCTTCAGAGTTTCAAATTCCTCTGTCAGTGTGTCCTGGGTGCATATCTTTCTAGCACGGTCAAACAAGGTCCGTACTAAGCCCCGTTTGTACTGGACAGGTGTGAAGCTCTGAAAATTTAGGTATTGGCCAGTCCATGTTTCTTTGCGATACACCGATCTTTGAATTGTGCCGTCTGCTCTACTGTCTCATAGAATATCTAGGAACGGTAACGCTTCGTTGTGTTCGTGTTCCATAGATAGAGAGATGTTTTTATGCGTCTTGTTCATTGTGGCCTGAAACGATGTTGCTTGTAGCTCGTCTGTGGTGATAATTAGTATATCGTCCACATAACGCCGGTAAAAGGCCAAGTTGTTGATGTCTGAGGATCTCTTTTCTTCTAAGTGTGCCATGAAGATGTCCGCTAGAATAGGACCAAGAGGACTCCCCATGGCCACTCCGTCAATTTGGCGGTATGACTTAGTTAGAAAATTGAATTGTATGTGGGCGGTACATAGTAGTAGTAGCCTCTCCAGAATAGGTGTTGGTATGCCTAATTTTAGTTGTTTGTCTTCAATGCGTTCCCTTATTATTTTCACTGTCTCCTCTAATGGAACGTTAGTGAATAGGGAGGCTATATCCATGGATGCCATGTGTTTGTTATTTATGTCCATAGTATCCAATAATTCCACCAGTTGGAATGTATCTCTGAGTATTTTTGGATCGAAGGACTGTCGTACTGGCTTTAACATTTTGGCTAACCATCTCGCCATTCGGTGTTGTGCAGAGTTAACCATGGACAGGATAGGTCTTAGCGGGATGCCGGGCTTGTGAAGTTTGGGTAGACCGTACATCTGAGGAGTGTGCGAGCCACGTGGTGTGAGCGTTTTTGCAGTGGCCTCACTGATGAGTCCCGCATTCACAAGTGACTGGATCTCTTTCCTCATTATAGCGTCCAGGTCCTCCGACTTGTTTACTTTTTGATCTATCCTGAATTTGGATTCATCTGGCAATATTACATCCATTTTTCTCTGGTAATCTGACATGTCCATCAGTACTGTACCGCTCCCTTTATCAGGTTTCAGTATGACGAGGGTTTTGTCCAGAGACACTGCATTTCGCGTGTTGTTTAGAACACAAAATACTCGCTTGTTAAAATTTGCAGAAGCAATTATGATCTATCAACGCAAGCCAGAATTGTGCTAAACAGAAAGACATGTTAGTCAGCTTAAAATTACCGTGGTAGATAAGTGACATTACTGTGCGAAATTGTGTATATTTCAACTTGAAGGATTTATCTAGTTAATTTCACGTAAGTTGTGTGATTTCTGCAGTATGTACCTGACGAGATGCAGCGAAATATGCCAGGCAATAAATCGTGCAATCTATTGTTTGTGTCTTCGTTATTCAAATTCACTACGGGAAAACATTGTTTTGAAAAGCAGATATAATTAATAGCAGAACCAAAGTTGTGAAAGCCAGTCTATGGAAAATACGCAGAAGCTAGTCAAGAAGAAAGCAGATAAGGGCAGATAAAGGACATTATATTGATGATCTAGCCTAGCAAAAGAGGAAGCAGAAGCAGCATCAATGGGAAATCTCAGAGACTTTAACAAGCACGGGGAAGAAATAAGGATAGTGTAATCAATAATGGTGAGAGTATAATCAATCTGGTGAACTGATAAGTGGGAATTTTCTCCCTAGCATTAAAAATCAATTGGACAGATGGGCTAAATACTTTGAGGAACTCCTGAACATACCAGTCCCAGATGAACCTCCAGATATATCCATCCAGTCTTCAGAAGTGCAACTGGATACCAACTGCTAGAAACCGTCTAAAGATATCAAACCACTAAAACAGTGGTTCTCAACCTTTGGGGAATTCCCCCCCCCCCCTCCAGGGGGAATTTTAGGGTTTCCGGGGGGGGGGGGGGGGGGGGGGGGGAATAAGATTATTTCAAGATCCCGTTAATACAAGAACCGATTACTTGATATTGTTTTTCCCTTCATACTTTATGGTTCTGTACGTCTCACCTGTCTGAAATTCAAATCAAGTTTTATGTAGACGTCTAGACTTGTTATAGTATGTGCTATTAAATTTAGCTTCCATTATTACGTATACTGTGTAGGGGGGGGGGGGGATTTTTAGGGTGGAAATACAAGGGGGAGGGGGATGAAAAATATGGTGAAGGGGGGCACGGGCCAAAAAAGGTTGAGAACCACTGTTCTAAAAGATGGGAAAGCTGCAGGTCTAGATGGCATCCCAGCAGAGTCTAGAGTTCTGGAAAATTTTGAAAACAATTTATCCCTCACACAGTTTAAACAACTGGGTCGAACCCAGAGAAGCATTGGAGCCGAACCCGGATACAGGCGCGCAGTTACAATACAATAATATACCATCGCACCCCATTAATTTACTGATAGTATAAGTATTTTATTTTGACATACTAATGTAATGTTACTACTTTACTTTGATATGTTCAGTGATTACCCTGCGCTTCTTTTTCTTTGTGTAACCAGTCACCAAAACGGTTAGTAAATCAAAAAAGCAAATCTACTATAACTACATGAATTACAACACATTCAAACATGCCACGAAACGACGCCATTCCATTTGAATTTTATATATCGATCTACAGTTCGTCGCCAGTTGCAACATACATTATGATATATCAGAATGGAAAATGCAACTCTTACATGGTATGTAAATAATATATATGTGACTGAGGCAAGTAAAGTATTTCTGTTTTCATGTTATTCTATTTCTGGATACCATTCCATTATTAATTAATTATTGTAATCTAGCAAAACGTAACTCGCAACACTCTTTTGGGTACTTTTTTACTTTTTGCATCTAAATATTTAACTAATTAGAGACAAATGAAATGTGCTCTTACTTTTTCTTTTTTACCAGGGTGGTTGTCGTCAGACCAGAGGCTTATCCATACAGACAGCAAATACACCCGTTCCCGAGTGACAGACCACTGTCGTGTGACAGTCCTGGAGTCGACGATAATCTTAAATCACTCGTCAACCAACAGACACGCCGCCCAGCCCGCCGAACACTGGAGCCAACCTGTTAGCAAAATGGGAAAACCCCCATTTAATGATGAGAAAACTATGACGTGTGAGAGCTAAAATTAGCTTCGTGTTAACCCGTTTGTTTCCTGTAAAACTGTGTATCCACGTCGTATTGACCAAGGCAGTTGCTTAATGACTCAGTTTTTAGTTAAGGGTACTTAAGACGTGCCGGTTTCCCTGGCAAAGGTGTTAACGTCTTTCTCCGTAATCCTTTATACTTATATCCACATAGGGGAACACAGCTGCGCGAGATTCGGTAGCGGATCGCGTCGTATTGGTTACTTACGGAGGTATTACGGGGACGCTTCGAGGCGAAGTGGTCAAGCCGTTTGATTCGGTCTCCGAAGGCTGTGGGTTCGATTCCGGGCCGCGTCCTTCGGTTCACGAGTGACATTTTTTGAAGACTCCTGTGGGTCGTCGCTAGAGCTACGGAGTTCGTGCTTTGTGCGACGCTTTCCTCGCTGCGGAAAGAGACCGAGCCATGTGGGATAAAACCCGGTGCAATGAAGTCGACACTGTCGACTTTTAACCGACCTTTTTGTTTTACTTATGGGGTATGTGAGCCGGTAGCGCAGAAAGCAATGGCAAACTACTGAGCGTAATCTTGCCAAGACAACAACAGCGGTAAAATGCTGGTCTTGACAGCGATGTCCTGTAAACAGGATAAAGACGCGAAAGAAAACATAAGAAAAATGAGCGTTTTTTCCGGTTTCGAAGCGGTTTTTTTTTTTGTCGTGCCTGTCAGTGCTGAGTGCTTAATTCAAAGGAATGTGACAGTGTTAATATAATGGAAGATGTGATATTTTGAAATGCCACAAAGGTGAAAGGGTTGGTTGAGTGTCTCTAATAATAGTTGCTTTCTTTTTCTTCTGCTGCCACCGTGGACACCACCACCACCACCACCACCACCACCACCACCACCACCACCACTACTACTACTACTACTACTACTACTACTACTACTACTACTACTACTACTACTACTACTACTACTACTACTGACTGCTGCTGCTACTACTACTAACTACTACCACTACTCCCACCGCCATCACAACTACTACTACTACTACTATCATCAACATCACCACCACTACTACCACCACCACTACTACTACTACTACTACTACTACTACTACTACTACTACTACTACTACTACTACTACTACTACTACTACTACTACTACTACTACTACTACTACTACTACTACTACTGCTGCTACTACTACTACTACTACCACTACTCCCACCGCCATCACAACTACTACTACTACTACTATCATCAACACCACCACCACCACCACCACCACTACTACTACTACTACTACTACTACTACTACTACTACTACTACTACTACTACTACTACTACTACTACTACTGCTGCTACTACTACTACCACTACTCCCACCACCATCACAACTACTACTACTACTATCATCAACATCACCACCACTACTACCACCACCGTCATTACGACTACTGCTACTACTATCATAGCCATCACCACTACTACCACAACTAACACTACTACACTATTACTACTACGGTAAGTGACAGCTCATTCTGCTCTGTCTCGTAGTGGTGCACTAAAACATTTTTCTTCCATCCCATCTCTTGAAGTTGTTCACCCACATGTAGGGTCTTCCAGTCCATTCCATATCTTAAAGTTGTTCACCCACATGTAATGTCTTCCACATCTCTTGAAGTTGTTCACCCACATGTAGGGTCTTCCAGTCCATTCCATATCTTAAAGTTGTTCACCCACATGTAATGTCTTCCAGTCCGTTCCATATCTTAAAGTTGTTCACCCACATGTAGGGTCTTCCAGTCCATTCCATATCTTAAAGTTGTTCACCCACATGTAATGTCTTCCAGTCCGTTCCATATCTTAAAGTTGTTCACCCACATGTAATGTCTTCCAGTCCGTTCCATATCTTGAAGTTGTTCACCCACATGTAATGTCTTCCAGTCCGTTCCATATCTTAAAGTTGTTCACCCACATGTAATGTCTTCCAGTCCGTTCCATATCTTGAAGTTGTTCACCCACATGTAATGTCTTCCAGTCCGTTCCATATCTTAAAGTTGTTCACCCACATGTAATGTCTTCCAGTCCGTTCCATATCTTGAAGTTGTTCACCCACATGTAGGGTCTTCCAGTCTGTTCCATATCTTGAAGTTGTTCACCCACATGTAATGTCTTCCAGTCCGTTCCATATCTTGAAGTTGTTCACCCACATGTAGGGTCTTCCAGTCCATATCTTGAAGTTGTTCACCCACATGTAGGGTCTTCCAGTCCATATCTTGAAGTTGTTCACCCACATGTAATGTCTTCCAGTCCGTTCCATATCTTGAAGTTGTTCACCCACATGTAGGGTCTTCCAGTCTGTTCCATATCTTGAAGTTGTTCACCCACATGTAGGGTCTTCCAGTCTGTTCCATATCTTGAAGTTGTTCACCCACATGTAATGTCTTCCAGTCCGTTCCATATCTTGAAGTTGTTCACCCACATGTAGGGTCTTCCAGTCTGTTCCATATCTTGAAGTTGTTCACCCACATGTAGGGTCTTCCAGTCTGTTCCATATCTTGAAGTTGTTCACCCACATGTAGGGTCTTCCAGTCTGTTCCATATCTTGAAGTTGTTCACCCACATGTAATGTCTTCCAGTCCGTTCCATATCTTGAAGTTGTTCACCACATGTAGGGTCTTCCAGTCTGTTCCATATCTTGAAGTTGTTCACCCACATGTAATGTCTTCCAGTCTGTTCCATATCTTGAAGTTGTTCACCACATGTAGGGTCTTCCAGTCTGTTCCATATCTTGAAGTTGTTCACCCACATGTAATGTCTTCCAGTCCGTTCCATATCTTGAAGTTGTTCACCCACATGTAGGGTCTTCCAGTCCATATCTTGAAGTTGTTCACCCACATGTAGGGTCTTCCAGTCCATATCTTGAAGTTGTTCACCCACATGTAATGTCTTCCAGTCCGTTCCATATCTTGAAGTTGTTCACCCACATGTAGGGTCTTCCAGTCTGTTCCATATCTTGAAGTTGTTCACCCACATGTAGGGTCTTCCAGTCCGTTCCATATCTTGAAGTTGTTCACCCACATGTAGGGTCTTCCAGTCTGTTCCATATCTTGAAGTTGTTCACCCACATGTAATGTCTTCCTGTCCGTTCCATATCTTGAAGTTGTTCACCCACATGTAATGTCTTCCAGTCCGTTCCATATCTTAAAGTTGTTCACCCACATGTAATGTCTTCCAGTCCGTTCCATATCTTGAAGTTGTTCACCCACATGTAGGGTCTTCCAGTCTGTTCAATATCTTGAAGTTGTTCACCCACATGTAGGGTCTTCCAGTCTGTTCCATATCTTGAAGTTGTTCACCCACATGTAGGGTCTTCCAGTCCGTTCCATATCTTGAAGTTGTTCACCCACATGTAGGGTCTTCCAGTCTGTTCCATATCTTGAAGTTGTTCACCCACATGTAATGTCTTCCTGTCCGTTCCATATCTTGAAGTTGTTTTCCCCCCATGTAATGTCTTCCAGTCTGTTCCATATCTTGAAGTTGTTCACCCACATGTAGGGTCTTCCAGTCCATATCTTGAAGTTGTTCACCCACATGTAGGGTCTTCCAGTCCATATCTTGAAGTTGTTCACCCACATGTAGGGTCTTCCAGTAAGTTCCATATCTTGAAGTTGTTCACCCACATGTAATGTCTTCCAGTCCAGTCCATATGTCGAAGTTATTCACCCACATGTAATGTCTTCCAGTCCAGTCCATATCTTGAAGTTGTTCACCCACATGTAGGGTCTTCCAGTCCGTTCCATATCTTGAAGTTGTTCACCCACATGTAATGTTTTCCAGTCCGTTCTATATCTTGAAGTTGTTCACCCACATGTAAGGTCTTCCAGTCCATATCTTGAAGTTGTTCACCCACATGTAGGGTCTTCCAGTCCGTTCCATATCTTGAAGTTGTTCACCCACATGTAATGTTTTCCAGTCCGTTCTATATCTTGAAGTTGTTCACCCACATGTAAGGTCTTCCAGTCCATATCTTGAAGTTGTTCACCCACATGTAAGGTCTTCCAGTCCATATCTTGAAGTTGTTCACCCACATGTAAGGTCTTCCATTCCATATCTTGAAGTTGTTCACCCACATGTAAGGTCTTCCAGTGCATCTCTTGAAGTTGTTCACCCACATGTAATGTTGTCCTTGTTTTACACGATTCTCTCTGCTTCTCCCTTCACACATATTTCAGAAAGGAGCTTGATCGTGGAGCATCTCATTTGTGGAGCATCACAGCCCTGGACACCAGAGTTGTGCAGTATCACAGTCGTGGAACATCTCATTTGTGGAGCATCATAGTCTTGGAGCACGAAAGTCGTGGAACATCTCATTTGTGGAGCATCACAGTCGTGGAACATCTCATTTGTGGAACATCACAGTCGTGGAACATCTCATTTGTGGAGCATCATAGTCTTGGAGCACGAAAGTCGTGGAACATCTCATTTGTGGAGCATCACAGTCGTGGAACATCTCATTTGTGGAGCATCACAATCGTGGAACATCTCATTTGTGGAGCATCACAGTCGCGGAACATCTCATTTGTGGAGCATCACAGTCGTGGAGCATCACAGTCGTGGAACATCTCATTTGTGGAGCATCACAGTCGTGGAACATCTCATTTGTGGAGCATCACAGTCGTGGAGCATCACAGTCGTGGAACATCTCATTTGTGGAGCATCACAGTCGTGGAGCATCACAGTCGTGGAGCATCACAGTCGTGGAGCATCTCATTTGTGGAGCATCACAGTCGTGGAGCATCTCATTTGTGGAGCATCATAGTCGTGGAGCATCACAGTCGTGGAGCATCTCATTTGTAAAGCATCATAGTCTTGGAGCACGAGAGTCGTGGAACATCTCATTTGTGGAGCATCACAGTCGTGGAGCACAAAAGTCGTGGAACATCTCATTTGTGGAGCATCACAGTCGTGGAGCACGAGAGTCGTGGAACATCTCATTTGTGGAGCATCACAGTCGTGGAACATCTCATTTGTGGAGCATCACAGTCGTGGAGCATCTCATTTGTGGGGCATCACAGTCGTGGAACATCTCATTTGTGGAGCATCACAGTCGTGGAACATCTCATTTGTGGAGCATCACAGTCGTGGAACATCTCATTTGTGGAGCATCACAGTCGTGGAGCATCACAGTCGTGGAACATCTCATTTGTGGGGCATCACAGTCGTGGAACATCTCATTTGTGGAGCATCACAGTCGTGGAATATCTCATTTGTGGAGCATCACAGTCGTGGAGCATCACAGTCGTGGAGCATCTCATTTGTGGAGCATCACAGTCGTGGAGCATCTCATTTGTGGGGCATCACAGCCGTGGAGCATCTCATTTGTGGGGCATCACAGTCGTGGAACATCTCATTTGTGGAGCATCACAGTCGTGGAACATCTCATTTGTGGAGCATCACAGTCGTGGAGCATCACAGTCGTGGAACATCTCATTTGTGGGGCATCACAGTCGTGGAACATCTCATTTGTGGAGCATCACAGTCGTGGAGCATCACAGTCGTGGAGCATCTCATTTGTGGAGCATCATAGTCGTGGAGCATCACATTTGTGGAGCATCTCATTTGTGGGGCATCACAGTCGTGGAGCATCTCATTTGTGGAGCATCACAGCCGTGGAGCATCTCATTTGTGGGGCATCACAGTCGTGGAGCATCTCATTTGTGGGGCATCACAGCCGTGGAGCACGAGAGCCGTGGAACATCTCATTTGTGGAGCATCACAGCCGTGGAGCACGAGAGCCGTGGAACATCTCATTTGTGGAGCATCACAGTCGTGGAGCATCTCATTTGTGGAGCATCACAGTCGTGGAGCATCTCATTTGTGGAGCATCACAGCCGTGGAGCACGAGAGCCGTGGAACATCTCATTTGTGGAGCATCACAGTCGTGGAGCATCTCATTTGTGGAGCATCACAGTCGTGGAGCATCTCATTTGTGGAGCATCACAGTCGTGGAGCATCACAGTCGTGGAGCATCTCATTTGTGGAGCATCACAGTCGTGGAGCATCTCATTTGTGGAGCATCACAGTCGTGGAGCATCTCATTTGTGGGGCATCACAGTCGTGGAGCATCTCATTTGTGGAGCATCACAGTCGTGGAGCATCTCATTTGTGGAGCATCACAGTCGTGGAGCATCACAGTCGTGGAGCATCTCATTTGTGGAGCATCACAGCCGTGGAGCACGAGAGCCGTGGAACATCTCATTTGTGGAGCATCACAGTCGTGGAGTATCTCATTTGTGGAGCATCTCATTTGTGGAGCATCACAGTCGTGGAGCATCTCATTTGTGGAGCATCACAGTCGTGGAGCATCTCATTTGTGGAGCATCACAGTCGTGGAGCATCTCATTTGGGGAGCATCACAGTCGTGGAGCATCTCATTTGTGGAGCATCACAGTCGTGGAGCATCTCATTTGTGGGGCATCACAGTCGTGGAGCATCTCATTTGTGGAGCATCACAGTCGTGGAGCATCTCATTTGTGGAGCATCACAGTCGTGGAGCATCACAGTCGTGGAGCATCTCATTTGTGGAGCATCACAGCCGTGGAGCACGAGAGCCGTGGAACATCTCATTTGTGGAGCATCACAGTCGTGGAGCATCTCATTTGTGGAGCATCACAGCCGTGGAGCACGAGAGCCGTGGAACATCTCATTTGTGGAGCATCACAGTCGTGGAGCATCTCATTTGTGGAGCATCACAGTCGTGGAGCATCTCATTTGTGGAGCATCATAGTCTTGGAGCACGAGAGTCGTGGAACATCTCATTTGTGGGGCATCACAGTCGTGGAGCATCTCATTTGTGGAGCATCACAGTCGTGGAACATCTCATTTGTGGAGCATCACAGTCGTGGAGCATCTCATTTGTGGGGCATCACAGTCGTGGAGCATCTCATTTGTGGAGCATCACAGCCGTGGAGCATCTCATTTGTGGGGCATCACAGTCGTGGAGCATCTCATTTGTGGGGCATCACAGCCGTGGAGCACGAGAGTCGTGGAACATCTCATTTGTGGAGCATCACAGCCGTGGAGCATCTCATTTGTGGGGCATCACAGTCGTGGAGCATCTCATTTGTGGGGCATCACAGCCGTGGAGCATCTCATTTGTGGAGCATCACAGCCGTGGAGCATCTCATTTGTGGGGCATCACAGTCGTGGAGCATCTCATTTGTGGGGCATCACAGCCGTGGAGCACGAGAGTCGTGGAACATCTCATTTGTGGGGCATCACAGTCGTGGTGCATCTCATTTGTGGGGCATCACAGTCGTGGAGCACGAGAGCCGTGGAACATCTCATTTGTGGAGCATCACAGTCGTGGAGAACGAGAGCCGTGGAACATCTCATTTGTAGAGCATCACAGCCGTGGAGCACGAGAGCCGTGGAACATCTCATTTGTAGAGCATCACAGTCGTGGAGCACGAGAGTTGTGCAGTATCACAGTCGTGGAACATCTCATTTGTGGAGCATCACAGCCGTGGAGCACCAGAGTTGTGCAGTATCACAGTCGTGGAACATCTCATTTGTGGAGCATCACAGCCGTGGAGCACCAGAGTTGTGCAGTATCACAGTCGTGGAACATCTCATTTGTGGAGCATCACAGTCGTGGAGCACGAGAGTCGTGGAACATCTCATTTGTGGAGCATCACAGTCGTGGAACATCTCATTTGTGGAGCATCACAGTCGTGGAGCACCAGAGTTGTGCAGTATCACAGTCGTGGAGCACCAGAGTTGTGCAGTATCACAGTCGTGGAACATCTCATTTGTGGAGCATCACAGTCGTGGAGCACCAGAGTTGTGGAGCATCACAGTCGTGGAGCACCAGAGTTGTGCAGTATCACAGTCGTGGAACATCTCATTTGTGGAGCATCACAGTCGTGGAGCACCAGAGTTGTGCAGTATCACAGTCGTGGAGCACCAGAGTTGTGCAGTATCACAGTCGTGGAACATCTCATTTGTGGAGCATCACAGTCGTGGAGCACCAGAGTTGTGCAGTATCACAGTCGTGGAGCACCAGAGTTGTGCAGTATCACAGTCGTGGAGCACCAGAGTTGTGCAGTATCACAGTCGTGGAACATCTCATTTGTGGAGCATCACAGTCGTGGAGCACGAGAGTCGTGGAACATCTCATTTGTGGAGCATCACAGTCGTGGAGCACGAGAATCGTGGAACATCTCATTTGTGGAGCATCACAGTCGTGGAGCACGAGAATCGTGGAACATCTCATTTGTGGAGCATCACAGTCGAGGAGCACGAGAATCGTGGAACATCTCATTTGTGGAGCATCACAGTCGTGGAGCACGAGAGTCGTGGAACATCTCATTTGTGGAGCATCACAGTCGTGGAGCACGAGAGTCGTGGAACATCTCATTTGTGGAGCATCACAGTCGTGGAGCACGAGAGTCGTGGAACATCTCATTTGTGGAGCATCACAGTCGTGGAGCACGAGAGTCGTGGAACATCTCATTTGTGGAGCATCACAATCTTCTTTCATCACATTCGTAAATCAGCTCCGTGTTTCTGTCTCAATTATGCCATGTGGCCAAGCCATCCATATATTTACTTTTATGCCTTCCCTTGTTCTTGTCTCCTCATTCTTGTCAGTTGTCACCAAGTTCTTTAGTTTATGTCTTTTCATAGCGTGCCTAATATTCTTGACTAAGTCTAATTATTTTCTTATCAGTTTACAGTTTTCAATTGCATCTTATATGACTTAATTGTGTAAAAGGGTCTTTTACTCACGTAATATATAGCTACTTGGTGTCAGGTCTTAGTCAGATATGACTGAGCTACCGTATAACAGTAGACGGTACTACCTGGTTTCTGTTAGCGCTGAACGTTGGGCGGCGCTTACCAAACCCGACACTCCACATTGTGCCAACGGCTTCGGGCGGAAGAGCGCAATTGGGAGGGTACAAGCCTTACCCTGGTGCGAGGAAATGCAAGCTAAAGACAAAATGTCATGGCAGGGCAGACCAGGCCCTAAGCCTTGGTTGGCGACTGGTCTAGGATCGAAGCTCCGACAGGCGGACAGTTAGAGCATTGCTTTGCTGATCCGGCAGCTTCTGCAGCTTGTCTTGTTCCAGATGTAGGGGTGTTACCTTTCCTCTGGAGTAAACTAGGCAGGCCGAGAGAGGGATCATGCTGCATGGGCAACACATGATCTCTATATTTTAGCCCAGGCTTTGTGCTATGGAGAGGCAATAAGCACCAAACTAGCGGATGATGCCCTCAACGCCATAGAGGCTCTACCAACTCTTGACCACCTGGACACACTTCCCACCATAACAGAAGTTAAGTGTGCTATAAATGAACTTGCATCTGGCAAGGCTCCAGGTAAGGATGGGATTCCAATAGAGGTTATCTTCTTCTTCTTCTTCGTTCATCCGGAGTTTTTTTTCGGACGTGATTGCGTTGTGCCTGTTTACAGCAGAGCTGCGTTCTTGCGCCGTTAGGCCGACACATCCGACTTCTGCGGGCATTTGTTGACCGGGTTAACCTTCCCGGGGGTTTCTTAGGACGTTAGACTCTCACTGTTGTGGTGTTATCTCCCATCCCAGCTGGCCCATATAGAACAGCCAAAGGCATCCTGGTCGGCCCTCAAGGGAAGGCAGGGGCAGACCATGGGCATTCCCCGCCATCCAAGGAGGCTTCCATAATTGCAGAGCCAACACACACCGCTCTGGTACTGGGCTCACCCAAGGAATCGTCACGTCCTGCACATGGCTGCTTAGCCTCACTTCCGTATATTGGGCTTTCCGTTCACCATAGGCTGTTCTTCCAGAAGCCAGAAGAATGCAGTTTGCAGATGACATCCACACAGTGAGCTTTCGATTCGGACTTTCCACGTAATGGATTTGCTATCCAAGCAATATTCCATTTCATGCCTCTGGGAGGCTTGTGTAGCCAACATGCCTGTGGTATGAAGTGTGGCAGTCTAAATACTTCTTCATGTACATTTAAATGTCAACCTGAATACAGTTAAAGTAAGCTGCAGTCGACTTGAGCTTGTTGATATTTCCATAGAGCTTGTCCTCGAATGAAGCAGGTGTGGGCCAAAATATCTTTCTCTGTTCTGCATATATTGGGCACTCTTGCAGCAAATGTTTAGCTGTCATTTTACCAGTTCCACAATTACATTCATCTGTATCTCCTATCTTTAGTTTGTTGAACAAGTGGTATTTCAACCTGTTGTGTCCTGTGCGGAGTCTGAAGATTGCTACTTGTTCTCTTCGGTTGAGTTTGTAATATGCATCATCCTTCTGGTGGCCTGGATGCTCTGATTCCCATTTGGTTCTATAAGTGCTTTTTATCAACCTCTTTGCCTCATTATAGGTTATGTCTATGTCAGGCTGTGGTAGTCGTCCGCCCTCTTTTGCCAGTCTGTCAGCCTCTTCATTCCCAGGTATACTGCAATGTGATGGGATCCACTGTATTACAACTTTTTGTGATTTCTGGCATAGACCATGGAGTGCTGCTCTTAGGTCAGCTATTTCTGTGCTGTTATTGCTCTTCAGTATTGAGACAGCTGACTTTGCATCTGTAAAGATAGCTATTTGCGTCTCTTTATTTTCCTCCATCAAGAGCATTTCTGCTGCAGTTTTCAGAGCCTCTACCTCCGCTTTGAAGTTACTTGAAAACTTTCCAGTTGCCACTGAATGTGTTTTTTTCACTCCATTTTTTAAATTTAGGAGAATTCCTCCTCCTCCATTCTCTACTGAATTTTTGGCTGATCCATCTGTATATGCATGGGTCCAATTGCTGCTTGGGTAATGTTCTTTTATGTAGTTTAGGGTTATTTCTCTTCTTTCGGTTTCATGCTGAGTGTTCTTTTTCTCAATACCAGGAATGTTTTCTATCATCTCAGGCAGTTGCTGCTGTCTCCAAGCTGGGAACTTGTCTGCATTGTAAATGGGTTTGACTGTTGATATGTTAAGTATGGGATCTGCCCTAATCTTTCGTTTTGCAGTTTCTACAAAGTTGCTACGCTTCAGTCTTGCCTTTCCAAAACCACTAAACCTTTTATACATAGGGTGGTCTGTCAATCTTCTAAATTTTTCTGCTTGTTGCTGGGCTCTGCTATCTCTTCTATCCTGCATTGGTTGTAAACAAGTGATCTTTTCTAGTTCATTAATAGGCGTTGTCTTCAGGCTTCCAGTTATGATTCGCATTCCTTGGTTTTGGACTCTACTTATTTTGTTAAAGTTTGACTTAGCTGCTGTTGCCCAAGCTGCAATGCCATATTCCAGTACTGGCCTCACCCGTCCAGTATATAACTTCTTGAGAACTTTCTCATCTGCTCCCCACGTTGTACCAGCAAGCTTTTTCATGATTGCCATTCTTTGCCTTGCTCTTGTTCGATTATTCTCAACCTGTGTCTTCCATGTCAGGCGACGATCAAAGGTGACTCCTAGATAGTTTGGATTTTCTTCATGGCGCAACATTTTTCCATTCAATACCAGCTTAGGTTGCTGAGTTTTAGTTGAGAGGGAGAACACTGTGCATGTTGTTTTCTCCTCACTTATCTTCACTAGCCATGATTTTGACCAGTCCTCTAGCGCTAATAGGGCTTGCTGTATTCTGCTGTTAGCTGTACTAATATATTCTTCAGATGTCCATATGGCTAGGTCATCTGCAAAGGATGATGTGTGTACTCTGGCTGGAAAATTTTCCGTGATGTCGTTTATATATGCTAGGAATAATGTTGGTGAAAGAACTCCTCCTTGGGGGACACCTTGCTCCAACAGCATCATTTTGCTGGTTTGTCCTTGTACTTTTGTCCTGGCAGTTCTGTTCTCAAGGTAGTGGCTGATCCATTTGTACATTTTCCCACAAACATGCATTTTTTGCAGTTTTACTTTCAGTCCTTCCTTCCATACTTTATCAAATGCTTTTTCTAAATCTATCCAGACCGCTAGTGTGTGCTTTTTCTCTTGGAAGGCATCCTCTATTTCCTGAGCTATATAGGTTATTTGATCTTCAGTGGATCTGTACTTTCTGAATCCTGCTTGGTGAGGTGTTAAGAGTTGGTTTTCTTCCAGATGCCATGTTAGCCTGCCATTGATAATGCGTTCCATTAATTTTCCTACACAGCTAAGAAGACTGATAGGTCGATAGCCATTTGGTTCTTCCAGGTCTTTTCCTTTCTTTGGGACTGGTATTAGTATAGCTTCCTTCCATGCCTGTGGGACTATTCCCCTCTTCCAGCTGTAATTTAGGACTGCTAGTAGTTTCTTTTTTGCCTTAGTGCCTAGTCCTATTAGCATTTCATTTGTGATTCCATCCTTTCCTGGTGATGTCTTCTTTTTTAGGGTATTCATTGCCTGTTCCATTTCTTCCATTGTTAGATTTGCCATCATATATTCTGCTGCTGTCTCTGTATATCTATGATGTATCTGTTTATCTTTGATTGCTTTCTTCCGTTCGGCTGTAATATCAATGTGGTTTGCACTGGCATAGTGTTCCATTAGTGCATTTGCAGCCTTTTTTCCTGTAAGCAAGGCATTTCCTTGTTTAATTGTTATTTGTTTGTTTCTAGGTCCTTCATTGTTCATGGCTTTCACTAGTTTCCATAGTTTGTTTCCATCCCTGTCAAAATTCAGGTTTTCTGTTTTTTTTCTCCAACAATCTCTTGTTGTTTGATTTACTGTTCTTTTATATTTTGCTGAGATGGCTTTGAGAGAGATGTTCGCTTCAGTTGTTTGTTCTCTCTCTGCGGTCTTCCTAGCATCTTCAACTTTGTCCTCCAAAATTTGTAGTTCCTCAGTCCAGTATGGTTTGTAATTTTTTCTCGCTCCTCTTGGAATAGACTCAGTGGCCGCCTGTATTATTGCTCTGTTTAGACTTTCCACCATTTGCTTCATGTTGCCATATCGTGTATTTATGTTTTCACAATATTTGTCTGTTAGTATGGCAAATCTGTCCCAATCTGCTCGTTTGTAATTCCAGCGGGGCAAAGGCTTTTGCTCCTGTGGAACATACTCCATATTTATTACAAGCTTGATTGGTCTGTGGTCACTACCTGCTAATTGGTCAAGCACATGGCGATCGATTTTGTGGAGGATGTCTCCTGTGCAGAAAGCTAAGTCTGGAGTAGAAGTGGTAATCCATCTTCTGGAGTAGAAGCTCTGTGTGTCATCCGCTTTGTTGAGTAGATGGAGATTTGAGTCTATTTCCCAGTCCTCCACTTCATCTCCTCTTTTGTCAGTATCTGGGTATCCCCATCTTTCTGAACGGCTATTAAAGTCTCCGACAACAATGCAATTTGTGTCAGTTATTTTCATGTTTGAGAGTGTAAGATCCTTATCTGCCGGGCTATACAGATTGTAAATTCTTATTTTCACGTCCTTTATCATTATATCAACACCTATAATTTCCGTTTGGTTGTCAGAGATCACAGATACTTCGCTGCAAGGTATTGTATTTCGTGTAAGTATTACAACTCCTCCTTTGTGTCCTTCGCGGTCGAAACGTGTGGCCTGATATCCCTTGACTGAAAATGTGCGATTGGCGTTGAGGTGTGTCTCTTGAATGCATGCCACATCTATTCCATCTTTATGAAGACGCTGTGTTAGGGAGGCTTTCTTGTTATAAACTCCTTCTGCATTCCATTGTAGTATGTTGAGTGTCCGGGGTGTTTGGTCAATAGCTCTTAACCTACTCCTCTGTGCCTTGACTCCACAGCACAGGGGAAGGTGACCACCAGTAGTCATGGGTGGACCCCCTCGAGGCAGGGGGCCCGGCACTATCACCGCCTGATGGGACTTCACGGGATTAGCACCATAACGATTAATTTTCATCTGTGGCATCATGAAATGATAAAGTTACGTTGCACTTCTTTGTCAAGCCTATGGCTCAGTACATCCGATTTCGACAAGCATTTGTTCGGGATGCTTTCCCTAGCCTTTGACTGTCCCCAGTCTACCTACAAGGCAGCAGGTTTGTGCGTCACTTTGTCTGGTCCCTCTCCCTTGACCTGTCCGACATGGGTGACCCTACCAGTAGCTGTGCTACCGTCGGCATAGCTCTTGGGGTCATTGGAACGCACAAGCCCCTCTACCTCGTCAAGGTGGACGCACGGCAGAGGGGCAATAGAGGTTATCAGGAGTGGGCAAGACACACTCACTATACAGATCCACCAGCTAATAGAGCTATGCTGGCGTGAAGGACAAGTCCCACAAGATTTCAAAGATTCAAGCATCATAACACTGTACAAGAACAAGGGCGATCGGAGCGACTGCAACAACTATAGGGGTATCTCACTTCTGTGTATTGTTGGAAAAGTATTTGCCAGAATTGTTCTGCGCAGACTTCAAGTCCTAGGAGATCAAGTCTACCCCGAATCACAGTGTGGCTTTCGACAGAACCGGTCTACCACTGATATGATATTCTCATTGCGACAAATGCAAGAAAAATGCCGTGAACAGAATCAACCACTGTTTATTGCCTTCATCGATCTCACAAAGGCATTTGATTTGGTCAGTCGTGAGGGTCTGTTCAAGGCACTAAAGAAGATTGGCTGCCCACCAACTCTTCTGTCCATTGTGGAATCGTTCCACACAGGCATGAAGGGTATAATCAAGTTTGATGGTGCAACTTCTGAAGAATTTGAAATCAAGAGTGGAGTTAAGCAAGGTTGTGTACTAGCTCCCACCCTCTTTGGAATATACTTTTCACTTCTACTGAAATATGCATTTCATGATCAGGATGGTGGTATATACATTCACTCACGCTCAGATGGCGGCCTCTACAATGCTCAGAGATTGAAGGCTAAGACCAAAATTAGGAGGGTACTGATCAGAGAGTTGCTTTTTGCAGATGATGCTGCAGTTATGACCCACTCTGAGGAAGAATTGCAATGTCTACTATCTGCATTCTCCAATGCTTGTTCTGAATTTGGTTTAACAATTAGCAAAAAGAAGACACAGATTATGTCACAAGGTGCACATGGGGTACCATCAATCTTTATTGACGACGCCGAACTAGAGATAGTAGACCATTTTACATATCTAGGATCAGTGGTAAATAGCAAATTATCCCTAGATCAGGAAATCAACATCCGGATTGGTAAGGCAGCAACAACAATGAACAGGTTAAGAAAAAGAGTCTGGGAGAACAGGAAGCTTACTGCCAAACAAAAGTCCTTGTCTATCAAGCCTGTGTCCTTAGTACTCTTCTCTATGGCAGTGAAACCTGGACAACTTACTCACACCAAGAGAACAACTTAAACAGCTTTCATATGCGGTGTCTGCGAAGAATTCTTGGTATTAAGTGGCAAGACAAAATCACAAATACTGAAGTATTGGAAAGATCAGGTTGTGTGACAGTTTATTCCATGCTCAGTCTTCGTAGACTTAGATGGATAGGACATCTTAGGAGGATGGATGATGGTAGAATACCAAAGGATATCTTTTTTGGTGAATTACAGATGGGTAAGAGATCTCAGGGTCGGCCTCTACTACGATACAAAGATGTGTGTAAGCGGGACATGATTGATACAGGCATTGATAATGCACATTGGGAGCAAGTCGCCGCTGAACGTGTTGCATGGAGGGCAAATATCAGAAATGGAATAAAGTCAAAGGAGAAAATTATTGCCGAAAAGTCACACACCAAGCGTTTGAGACGTAAGATGGTGCATGATGGTGGAAATGACCACGTGTTCACATGCACCCACTGTGAACGGACATTTACAGCGCAAATTGGCCTTATCAGTCACACTCGCTACCGCCATAGTTAAAAGTTATTATGCCTTTTTAAAGCACAAACTATCGTCTGTCAAGACGGCAAGGTGCCAATGAATGAATGAATATAGCTACAGTTTGAAAGGCAGAGTGGCGCAATTGGTAGAGCACAAGCCTTACTCTTCTTCTTCTTCTTCTTCTTCTTCTTCTTCTTCTTCTTCTTCTTCTTCTTCTTCTTCTTCTTCTTCTTCTTTTCTTCTTCTTCTTTTTCTTCTTCTTCTTCTTCTTCAGCGTTCCGAGCCATTGAGGTTCTTTGCTGCAGATACAATCCGTCTCCATTTGTCTCTCTGGTTGATCTTCTCTTGCCAGTCGTTGATTCCAAGTGCTTGTAGGTCTGTATATATATTATATCTCCACTGTCTTCTTGGTCTACCTCGGGGTCTACGGTCATTTATTTCCTGAGTGTAAGCGAGTTTTGTTTCCCTATTACTTCCATTCTTTCTATATGCCCCAGCCATTGTAGTCTATTAGACCAGAGTAACTAGCACTAGTAACTAGGTACAAGCTTGTAGTCTATTAGCCCAGAGTCTCTGTGGCGAAGTGGTCAAGCCGTTTGGCTTGTGCTCCGAAGGTTGTGGGTTCGATTCCCGGCCGCGCCCTTCGGTTTACGAGTTAAATGTTTCGGAGACTCCTGTGGGTCGTCGCTAAAAGCTACGGAGTTCGTGCTTTGTGCGACGCTTTCCGTGCTGCGGAAAGAGACCGAGCCATATGGGATAAAACCCGGTGCAATGAAGTCGACCCTGTCGACTTTTAAGCGACTTTTTAAAGTCTATTAGCCTTCACGATACCAGTGATTAGCGGGGATTTAAACAGATCATAAATGTCTTTGTTACTTCTTCTTTTCCACTCTCCACTTTGTGTATCTCTAATGGGTCCAAAGATGCATCTTAAAACTTTGTTCTCAAAGTTTGTAGCAAGGCTTCGCCTCCTTTCGTTGTACTCCAGGTTTCAGAACCATACAGCACAACTGACAAGCCTGCCACAAGCCTTACTCTAGTGCGAGGAAATGCAACCTAAAGACTAAATGTCATGGCAGGACAGACCAGGCCCTAAGCCTTGGTTGGCAACTGATTTAGGATGGAAGCTCCAACAGGCGGGTGGTTAGAACATTGCTTTGCTGATCCGGCACTTCTGCAGCTTGTCTTGTTCCAGGCGTATTGGTGTTACCTTTCCTCTGGAGTAAACTAGAGAGTCCAAGAGAGGGATTATGCTGCATGGGCAACACATGGTCTCTACAATTCAGCCCAGAATGTGTGCTATGGAGAGGTACAACTCCATCCCTGACCTTGACTGGTAGACTAGTTAGTTGGATGGGTCGCTGGTTGGTTGGACAGTTGGCTGGTAGGTCAGTTGGTTGGATGGTTCGCTGACTGGTTGGATGGCAGGCTGTTTGGTAGTTATTTCCTAACAATTATGCCAGGGCAGTAGTATGAAGACCTATTTTTTGCGATTTCTAACTGCCATGGCAGTTTTTAAATTACGCAACTTGCACACCGAACCTCCTGTGTTTTGCATTTATACGAGAGAGTAAAGTGTGCATTCACTACCCTAGAGATCATGTGGACGTGTAGCATCATTATATACGTACGATCCTTAAAAAAAAATGTTAACCTTGTTCTGGGGTTGACTGCAACGTCCTGTAAATGACAAGCAGGATCATACAAGTATTTGAGTACGATATCCGCTATGCCACAATGACTTTCTAAACAAATGTACTTCACCCACATTTCAAAAACGCACACCCTGACTCATTCGCCCTATGAACGGAAAGAACGCTTTGAGTGTCTTCAGGTGAGAGGGGAAAGGTTAAAGTCCAGAGGTCATTACCCCTAGCTGGGGGGGGGGGGGGGAACAGAGAAAAAATATCAAGGAAATTAAACCAGCCGTATCCAGTTTTTTTTTCGTCCACTTGTAACAAGCCGAGCTCTGACGAGGCAGAAAACAGTCACGAGTGACACGGGCCATGTGATGGTCACTGGCAGGCGTTGGAACACACATTCCACTCTTTTATGATTCCCATAGAACATCCGACCTGTTAGCTTCCTTGATATTTTCAAGGGCGATCTGGCATTGATAAATGTACACTGTGAAAGTGACCTAGGTCAAGGCATATTGGGGGTGGCGTGGGCGGGTTATAGAAATCACCATCATCAAGTGTCTTTTCCGCCTGTCGGCAGTACTGCATCTTCATCTTCTCCGTGTCGTCATGAAGCATTTATACCGGTCATTTCAGTTCAACTAAACAATAGTAAAGAACAAACACGCATCAGTAGATACTAAACAAACAATCTACAACATAATCTTCCTGCCAACTCCATGCTGTCAATGCCAAACATGGACGACAGAAAAAGAGAAACTAAAAATTACAACAATAGAAATGGGATTCCTGAGAAGAATAATCAATGTACCAAGAAGAAAGGCAATCAGAAACGATGAAATTGGGACGAAAGTGGGGGTTATATTTCATCAGGACAAAAAGCAAGTTACGTGGTTCGGTCATATAACTAAGTTACCGACTGACAGTTTACAACAATAAGCAAGGATGTGCAGACCAAATTGAACCAGAAGAAGAGGCCGACCATGTAAATGATGGACAGAGGGCATAGCAGAGTCCATGGGAATCTCGATGCACGAAGCCCATAAACGGGCACTCTCCCGCTGTTTATACTTTACCTCGACACCGCAAGGTACGAGAGCAACAAGGTGAGATGAGATTTAAGTCTACGCCATTGATGTTGTTCACCAAACAAGTATCACTGTCTTGCCCTTGCACGTTTCTCCTCTTATCTTTCTCCCAGCACATTCTTTAAATAAGAACTGTGTGTCTTTATGTGGCCGAAGTTCCTCGTCTGATCGAGGTCTCTTTCGGTAATGCTGTCTTCATTCCTTCTTTCGTCTAGTGCTTTGGTGGCTGGCGAGGGCAATCATGTTTCTCCACAAATTGTGATTTCCGGCGGCATGTTGACTCCCTTCCGTGCCAAGACATAAGACTGTCAAGAATTTTCTCTCGCTGTCTTCCTCTATTTCTCTTTCCCAAAATCTTTCCGGATGCCACAACATGTTCCAGTTTTTTGTCTTCTCATAGTGTGGCCAGAAAATGATGACGTCTTTTTGATGTTTGTGATAAGTTGTCTTTGCTATTTACCTTCACTCAAAATGTCCAGATTGCTAATTTTGGCTGACCGAGGAATTTTCAGCAATTCTTCTATAGAACCACATCTCCAAGGCTCCTATGGATTATTTCGCCTCTCTACTAATTATCTTTATTCAAGTGTTTAAGTACTCCTTTCTTGGTTTTCGTCTTCTAACAGCATCATTGTTTGATTCCTCTATTAATATTATGGTGTAGTGACTTCGCGGTCACAGGAATGGGGAGGGGGGTTAAGGCCGTTGTGGTGCTATAATGGCATATCCTGTACCACACCTTGGGTGTCAATGAGCTCTGTCCTGGTTTTACGGAACCCCTGGCAAGACTTCTGCCATACGTCGACGTCCTACATCACGGATAAATGGCCTTCACTAGCCTAAACCGAACTGGCCGAGGATCTCGCAGTTGGTGGCCCCTTGAAATGCAGTGATCTGAAACGAAATGACACATGCCTCTGGAAATAGTAAGATACGGAGAAGCATAATCATCCACCTCAGTAGGCAAGCACTTTATGATAACGAAGACAAGGCCTGAAGATAACCGTTATCTTATCGGCTACATTTGGTTTTCCCAAAACAATTATATTTTAAGACTAGCCTTACAAAATTCCGGGAATTCCCCAATTTGTGTTTCCACTTTCCCAGAAGAAAAAGATTAATCGAGGTTGTCTCACAACAAATAATGCTTTTGGGGCGTTCGTCTTAGGCCTTTATATATTCTAAGCTACAATATAAGAGTAACCAACCAATTAACCAGCCAGCTAGCCATTAAATCAACCAGTCAGCCAAATGAAAACCCAGCCAAACAACCAATCAACTAGTCAACAAACCAACCAACAAATCAATCTATCAGCTTGTCAACCAGCCAGCCATCTAATCAACCACACAGCAAATAACCACTGAGCCAACCAAGTGCCAGCCAGCTGCTAGTCAACAAATCAACCAGCCAACCAAGCAATAAATCTGCCAGTCAACCCAGACAGCCAGCTCGCTATCCAAACAACCAACCAACATACCAACCAACATACGAACCAACCAACCAACTATAACAACACATATGGCCTCAAATAAGAAATAACCTATATTATTATTAGATGCTCTTCCCGATATCTTGTTTTCTCCTGGCCAACTTGTCAAGATACGCCATTTGGTACTTTGACATATATACTCAGCACTATTTATAGTTAGCCTCATTTCGAGAACGGAGAACGAAGAAGAGTTCCCACTATCCTCCATCTAGACACCACAGACCTGTGTACAGTCTATACCACATTGAGGTTCTTGACTGGGTTGCTTCTAGTAAATGAAACACGTTAGGAGAAGGCGTGACTGTGATTTAACGGTGTCTGCCTCAAACTAAAAATTTCCCGGTTCGAATCACAACATTTTTATGAGAACCATTGGTTTCTAAGATCTCACACGGCTCTTTATTCTCTTGAGTAATGGACGAGATGCATAACCTTCTCAGTTAAGGGCAAAACAATGGGAGGTCATGTGTACAAACTGCGCAAAGAGTAAGCATCAAGACTGCAAATCTGGCAGCGTTGCTAGGAAGGAAAGCCTACCCCCACGTAGCTAAATCCCGCTACCTTGGGTGAAAATGAAGTCTATCTAGAGGAATAGAAGGACGAGGGGAAGAGAAGCAGAGGCCGACCAAGAGAAATGATGCTGTATGGATTGAGACGGTGATATGGAGGAATATCATCAGAAGAGTTGATCCAGAACACCAAAGACCGATATCTGTGAAGAGATATGTACGCCTACGCAAGCTGGCATAGTACTTAATAATGATGGTGATACAATATATAAAGATATACACTATATAAAGATATACAATATATACCGGCATGCAATATGCAAAGGCATGCAATATATTCTGGCATATAATATAAAGATATACAATATGTAGAGACATATAATCGATATACACACAGAGAAAATCATGTTGTCCTACGCTTTCCACTTGAGGACAACCTCTATGGAAATGTCAACACGCTCATGTTAACTGCTGCTTTATTTAAATATGAGTATATTTAGGCTGACATCTAAAGGTGCACAAAGAAGAAGAAAGACGCACTTGAAACCCTGGCAGGCAGAGGTTTATAAAAGCGAAAGACGCGACCAGGAGCTGGGCAGGTTGTTCCCGCCGGGTGAAGTGCTTTAGAAACACCTGTGCTTGTGTCTGGGATGGAGGCGGTAGAAGTTTGTGACTAGGGTGCTTCGGTCGGAAGGAGGACTCAAAAGTACAAAGCAAAGGCCCTTAGTGAGGAAAGATTTCTCAACACAAACAAGGGAATGTAAAGGTTTCGTCTTCTTCTTCTTCTTCTTCTTCTTCTTCTTCTTCTTCTTCTTCTTCTTCTTCTTCTTCTTCTTCTTCTTCTTCTTCTTCTTCTTCTTCTTCTTCTTCTTCTTCTTCTGCGTTCATCCGGAGTTTTTTTCTCGGATGTGACTGCGTTGTGCCTGTTTACAGCAGAGCTGCGTTCTTGCGCCGTTAGGCCGACACATCCGACTTCTGAGGGCATTTGTTGACCGGGTTAACCTTCCCGGGGTAAAGGTTTCATAGATTCAATGTCAAACAAAAAGTAGGTTTGGACAAAACAAAATACCCCACATGGAAGGTGGAAAATGGGAAGTTGGGGTGTTACAGTTATGACTTAAAAGTTGTTAATATGGTAGCAGACATGCTGTATTATAACGCAGTAACAACATTTCGGCGATAGCAGAAAGTAGCGAAAGCATGGGCGACAGCAGCCCATGGCAGATACGAGAAGTCGCTGAAGACGATAAATCACCCCATGGCACTAAATCACTTAAAATGCAAGAGGTTCGACTTCATTGCAACGAGTTTTATCCGATATGGTTCGGTCTCTTTCCGCAAGGCGGCCTGCCGAAAGCGTCGCACAGAGCACGAACTCCGCAGCTCTAGCGACGACCCCAAGGATTCTCCGAGAAAATTGCACTCGTAAACCGAAATAGTAGCTCGGAATTGAACTCCCAACGTTTGTAGCGCGAGGCAGGCAGCGTAACAATTTCGCCACGGACACTCAGATAAGGGGAGGTCAGGAGGGATACAGATAGCCAGGTTTTCGGACACAGGCGGTTTGTTGAGGTTTAGAAGGAGAGGGGGGAGTCACTGATTTTGGCTAATTATAGTGAGTTCACAAATGTTTGCCCTCATTCACTTTCAATTTTGTATTTATTTATTTGTGTGAGTGTGGAAAAAAGTATCTGTTGTATCATTATGAAATATTTCCTGTTGTCTTATATTTACCCCCCCCCCCCTCCCCCTACCAAGGAATATGTCTTTGGTATGTCCAAAGGCAACTGAAATCACGGAAAGCGGTGGAGTTTATTTGATATTTTGGCGAATATGTATTGAATTCACGCTAACAAACTTGTTTTACAGTAATGCGCTTAGATTCGGGTAACGCAAGACATATCTGAACACTTACGTTCCACTATGTGGTGTGCTTCTCTTAATGAAATTCCCACGCACCACGGAGAATATTCAGTATTGAACACTGATGTTTCCGTGTGAAGATGTTATACATTTCATAATATGCACCTCATCTGGGTTACGTAAATTATTTACCGCATATAAACAAGCATCGAGATCTGCTGTACAATCTCCAGAACAAAAAAATGTTCTGTTGGGTTTACATGATAAAAAGGTTATATGCTAAATGATTAAGTAGGGGTATTTTCGTATACAGATCTTGCGGACGCGCAGTAAGCTTTCTGCGCAGCCGATGTCCTTGAACTTTCCGAAAACGGCGTCCTTCCCTAGCGACGTATATGCTACTAAATCTAATCCGTTTCCCTCACTTGGTTAGTGAGTTATGAATTTTTATACAGGGGAAAACATTTGTGAACGCACTATAGAAGTTTTGGTCGTGTGGACCAGAAACACAAAGAACGACTAAAAGATTAACTAATAAACTACAAACACTCATTAATTGGTGCTTGTGCACAATCTCATCTCATCTCATCTCATCTCATCTAATCTCATCTCATCATGTTCCTCTTGTACCTTGCGGTGTCGAGGTGAAGTATAAACATCGTGAGAGTGCCCGATTATGGGCTTCATGTATCGATATTCCCATGGACTCTGTTATTCCCTGCGTCCATCGTTTACGTGGTCGGCCTCTTCCTCTGCTTCCCTTGGTCTGTACATCATTGCTTGTTGTGGTATACAGTTAGTTGGTAACCTACTTGCATGGCTAAACCATTTGACTTGCTGCCTTAAAATAAAATCTAGTGCAGCTATAACCCCCCCCCCCCCCCCCCCTCTTTAGTCCTGATTTCTTTATTTCTGATCTTATCTCTTCTATTTCTCTTCTATATCTCTTCTATATTCTACTATATTACATTGAGTATTCTTCTCAGTAATCTCATTTCTTTTGTTGTGATTTTTCTTTTCTCTTTTTCTGTCATTGTCCAGGTTTGGCATTGGCAACATAGAGTTGATAGGAAGATTGTGTTGTTACCAACATAATGCATAATAATGGGACTAAAATGGTGTGACAAAATCACCAATGTGGAGCCCATGGAGAGAACTAAACAAATGCCAGTGAACCAAGAGGTGAAGAAAATACATTGGTGCTGGACAGGACATAGCCTGAGAAAACCTGAGGACAAAAAAGCTAGACACTCACTTTAACAATTGAGTTGTCAGCTAAAACTTAGCGTGATCAAGTGTTATATTACCCTGCATTATTGTATGGTGCAGAAACACAGATACTATTACAGGTGGGTAGGTAGCTAGTTGTGCCAGTACTATGGGCGAATTCAAGATAATTATTACACAGAGCTCATTATTTGGTATTTATCAATCGTAAAAATAAACTGATAGTACTGGTGTGCAGTGACACGCTTTATCAATTTCCATATCACGTCCTGTTAAGATAACTAACTGTCGATGCGGTTAAATTTATCATTGGAATTCCCGTTTTTGTCAAAATTGAAAATAAATGATTAATTTCTTGGCTATTGACAGATAAGGGTTAACGCTAGTTGCATATCCTTTACAGGACGTAGCAGTCAACTCCAGCATTTTTTTTGTGGCTATGTGTGATTCCTGAGCATGTATACGTTCACTAGCTTGCCATTGCTTTCAAAACGGCCGGCACTCATACTAATGTATGGAAACCAACGCAAGGCGGTCTGTTTCCAAATCGCCCGCGGCTGTGTTTCGAACGCTTTATGCGGGCTTACGAATTGCATCTATAACCCATTCGCCACAGAGCCGGCTGACAGATAAAAGACCGGAATCCTCTTCTTCTTCTTCTGCGTTCATCCGGAGTTTTTTTTTTTTCCTTTTCAGACGTGACTCATGCCTGTTTACAGCAGAGCTGCGTTCTTGCGCCGTTAGGCCCGACTTCTGCGGGAAACATTTGGATTAATCAGTTCGACTGTTCACGGCATTTTTTACAGAGGGATTGTGAACATCGCATAATCCACATGCAAAATTCAGCTAGGCGCTACTAAAATTATTAAAGGGTGTATTTTAATAACTGTGGGGTTTTTGAAAATATTGCCGTTCCAAGTTTTGTATTTGCCTTTTATGTTGCATGGACTCCACAGAGGTGAAAACAAAACTTGAAACGGCAATATTTTCATGAACCACACAGTCGTTAAAAATACACCCTATATATTTGAATTCAAAGCGAGGGAGCGCAAATATATATGTATATTATGACTATTTATTTTAAAAAATAACTACAAAGCATACACGAATAATGGGAAATGATAAGAGACTCCATTCGTCAAACAAGCCAAGATTTCGTACATTCTTCTTTAAAACCAGATTTTTGTGGCTTCAAGAGAGTTAGTGTAGCCAACCTATTGAACTCTCAAGGTCTAAAGTACACACTTTAAGAGAGTGGGAAAATATCTCAAGCCAAACACTTAATGTAGGTTAATTTCTTTTTCGCTTGGTTGCTCACGACTGGTTTCCTGTTGCTGGTACCTCAACTCCAGCCCCCTGCTCTCCAAGAAAAGAATGACCCAAATAAAGGCCAGTTTGACATTGATAGTTCAAAAATCCAGTTACACCCGCTTGGCAAAAGCTAAAAAGCTTGGCTAAAATTAGAGTCGGGTGATTTAGCGACCAGTAAAAGCATTCATCTACTCTTTCATCCGTCATTCCATGCATTCATCTATCCATGGGGTCATCCATCCGTGCTTCCACGCATCATCTATCCATGCGTTCATCCATCCATCCATCCATCCGTCCACCCATTTTACCTGTCGTCTATACATCCATCCATTCATTCGTTCACTCACATAATAACTCACACTCATCCATCCGTTCCTACGCCAATAAAGCATGTTGTTCATCCATCTATCCTTTCGTTCGCTCGCCCATCAATGCATCCCATCTGATTTATCAGTCTATCTTTCCATCTGCTTACTTGCCAGCGCCTCAGATTATTCCTCAGCACTCCCTCTGTCTCTCCGCCCCCCCCCCCCCCTCTTCCCTCCTCCTCTCACAACCATTGGGAAGTACAACACTGAGGTTCGACTAGGCCAGGTCACAGCTCTGTGCCCCAGAACGGCAGCACATAACATAATAACACTGAATAAACATGTGTCTAGGCCAGTGTTTCCCAACCTTTTTTTGTGCTATGCCCCACCTAAGCCTTTCTAAAATTCTTATGCCCCCCCCCCCCCCCCCCCCCCCCACATTACATACACATTATTTCTAATATTCAAAACTTGAAATGTTCACTAAAGAAACTTGAATGATAGGTTTTAGGAACAAATCAATAGGAATTGATTGATTGATTGATTGATTTAGGAACCGACATCACAGCATTCTGGACATTCCCATAAGCGCTCCGTCCCCATCCTCAGCAGCCAGCGAAGAGTTCCAACACTAATAGTTCCAGTAGCAATCTGATTATATGTCCATCTCGCTTTTCCTCTGAGCGTCGAGCGTTGGCCAGATCCCCTCGTCACACCTCGCTGTCTCATTCTTACCAGACTATGGTGATCCATTTGCTCCTCCGAGGTGTACACGTGCTCCCACAAGGCCGCAACAACGTCTGCCTTGTCATGCATCAATACTCCACCAAGTATTGCCGAGCCAGCCAATCTGTCCGCCTGTTCATTCCCCAGCACACCGGCATGCCCAGGAGAAAAGATCCAGGTTATGCTTTCTACCCTCGATAGGAAATTGCCGGGAAGGTTAACTCGGTCAACAAATGCCCGCAGAAGTCGGATGTGTCTGCCTAACGGCGCAAGAACGCAGCTCTGATGTAAACAGGCACAACGCAGTCACATCCGAAAAAAAAAACAACTCCGGATGAACGCAGAAGCAGAAGAAGAAGAATAGGAAATTATTGAGCAAACACAGTAAGTAAATTTTCAAAACATGAAATGGAGAACTGAAATTCAAGTACAAAATAATTTTAATGAAAGATTTATCTATATTATTTTAATTATTAGTAATTATTCATTATTTAAATTTAGTGAGATCCTTGCGCTTTATGCTAGCTGCAAATAGATTTTATGTCAGGTTCCAATTTAGTTAATTTCAGTCTCAAGTCTCCCCGTTTTGTTATATCCAGCCGATTTCATCCATTTTCGAATTGCCCCCCCCCCCCCCCCCTCCCTTAACAATCGAATTGCCACCCAGTGGGGCGTGTGCCCCACGTTGGGAAACACTGGTCTAGGCATTGACTTCGTCTGTGTGCTTCATCAGTGTGAACTTGCGGACTATAATAAACACATGGCTGAACTTCATGATTCTTCTCTTGACATCAGTTGAGAAAACTATACTGGCCCACCGAATGAACACTAAACTACTAACTGTTAGTGAATCAGTTAGATAGTTAGTTAGTTAGTTAGTTAATTCGTTGGTTCGCTAGCTAGTTATATAGTTAGTTAATTAGTTAGTTCGCTAGTTAGTTCGCACGTTAGTACGAAAATCAGTTAGTTAGTTCTTCTTCTTCCTCTTGTTGTTGTTGTTGTTATTGTTGTTGTTGTTCTTCCACAGGGCAGACGAAGTAGTAGATCTAAATATACACGGAGAAGAGAGCTACGGAGATGAATAATGCTGGTAGGACATGAAGTAAACTGCAGGAGACAGCAACAGAAGAACAGCTTGGCGTGACTCGGGTTAGAGTCTATGCCCCAATGGGGGATCAAGAGCAGAAGAAGAAGAAGAAGAAGAAGAAGAAGAAGAAGAAGAAGAAGAAGAAGAAGAATGTATTTAGCATGCGTGTGTGTATGCATACTACGCGCATGAGAAAACAACACTATTGTAAACATTCGCGCCATCATTGCGTTTACAAGTAGTGCCCTTAACTTCAAACGTACAGCGGGGTTAGCTCGCTTGTCACAATTCAACAACAAAAGAAATACCGACAGCTCAAAGCGCACGACGGGGAAAAACACTAGAGATTTGAGTATTGTAAATTTGACAGGAGGCATGATACTCACAGCTCTAATAGATTCTACATATTTCCTATACAGAAAAGAAGCGATAACCCTATGAATAATGACAATATGCCACAGCTACGTGCCCCGAGGGCTCAGCGGGAAGTTGTTGTTGCTTCCGGAACAGATCTTAAATTGAAAGGAGAACGTTGAGGGTGTTTTTATCCGAAGGAGGTGCATGGTATGACAGGTGACGCTGTGGATATTTTGTAAAATTCTGTCTTCTATAAGAGATAATCAGCACCTTTTTTATCCCCTCTGCTGAGCATTCACCTTGATGCGATGGAGAGGCTTGCGAGTTCCTATGACCCCAAGAGCTATCTATGCCCACGGTAGTAGAGCTACTGGTAGGATCTCCCATGTCTGACAGGTCAAGGGATGGGGACCAGGCGAAAAAAAAACTATACAGACTTGGTGCCTTGTATGTAGGTTGTGGACAGTCAAAGGCTAGGGCGAGGACCACAGCGTTTTGTAGTAATCGAGATATTTCATGGCGTGTTTGTGTGGCAACCTGATTTCTGTGTTGCTCCTCCTGGCTGGTTGCCTCCCTCTTCAGCACCTTTCCTTTGCTAGAGCAGGCTGTGGTCTTACTAGAGTTTAGTTTAGATATGTATGTTTGTACACATGTGCCTGCAGACACAGAGCAGACTGATCTTACGGCGCCATAGACTCGCTCTCGCGCCTTATCATGTTAGTTACATCAGGAACACCGAGCTGATCCACGACTCTAGTGATCGAGTGAAATGGCGAGCCATGACCGCCCGCGCTCTCCGGCATGGCACTTGATTGATTGACTGAATTTTTTCTTGACACATTACTACATTCGTTTTCTCCACTGTCTACAGAATACGTAGAATTTTCCACAGAAACGACATTTCCACTACAAATTAGTGGATGGCCGAGTGGCTAGAACGCCGGATTTTCCTTCGGTAAGGTATGGAATTTTTTTTCTGTCGGGGGCAAAAAGAAAATTCAAACCTGCACAGTTCGAGGCGACTGCACTAGCCAGGCGGCCTTAATTCTTCAGGCTCAAAGACACCCCCCCCCCCCGGGCCATACAACGCAAGTTACTATTTTGGCAGTAAATGACAGTGACAATTATAGATGTTTTTAAGCTTCTGCGGTTATTGTCCATGTTTCATATGCATGCAACAATATAGGTTCAATATAACACTGCAACACTCTTTTCCTCGTTCTAACTGACAGCTTTTTATTTTCCATTTCGCAAAAGGCTACTCCCCCCCCCCCCCCCCCCCCCCCCCGCAGCAATCCGTTTCTAATCTCTACAAGGCACCCGCCATTAGATATAACGTTTCCGAGATAGTTGTATCATGTTGTTGTATCGGGGGGGGGGGGGGTATGTGTGTGTATGTGTTGTTGTTGTTCCTGTGCTGATGAAGGTTAATCGCCGCAAGGTCCATTTTGCTACTTGTGATCATTTTCTAGTAAAGCTTACCATCTACTTCTCGTTGTTGTTTTGTGAGATTAATCCATTGAGATAATTGTACCAATTCACCTGCTTCAAAATTTTCCCATTTACTTGGATATCACCTTGCGGTATTTCTTTCTTCTTAGAGGCGACCATAATTTGTTTTCTTACAGTTTAATTTTAACCCACGTTGTTCACTGTGTTCAATAACCATATCTACTAAATGTGTTGCAGATCCTGTTCGTTGCTCCCAATCAATTTCGATACATTTTGAATATAAAGTTGAATGTGTGACCCGGCGTAGGTGAGTGTGTATGTCTGTGTGAGTGAATGAGTACATGAGGAAGTGTGTGCCCGCGTGTGTGCGAGTGGGTGTGTACCGTGTCCAGGCATTTGCCGGCTATAACTAGACCGGTCCGGTTTATCTCACCAAGCGTAAACAGCGTTGAAGGTTGAATGTCAAGGCTGTGACCTGAACTTGAACTCGGAAACCTGCATATTTTGACGAAGGATTGGTTCCGACAAACCACTCGTTGTGTATGTGCAAAGTACCATCGACATCCCGCGCAAACCAACTAGCCTGGCGGTGCACAAGTGCATCAAACACGTCAGCGCACATCGTCATCAGTTAAGATAGGGTCCTCACTGGCATGATGTAGTAGTTCATAGCAAACGTGTGGGGATGTGAAAGCTGTTGTACTGTTTACACTCGAGATTTAGCGAGAAGTGAGATCGAGATGATGTACATTTAACTCATTAAGTTCTGTGGGGGGCAAAAAGAAAATCCTAACCTGCACAGTTCGCGGCGACTGCACTAGCCAGGCGGCCTTTATTCCTCAGGCTCAAAGACCCCTCTGCCATACACCGCAAGGTACTATATTGACAGAAATGTCAGTTTAAGTCCCACTGAATGATTAATTGTCTTAAGCTACTTCTCGTGTCTGCCATGGGCTGATATACAGTAGTTTTCCCTACGTACCCCCTTTAATTTAATATGTACTACAACATGTCTGCTCAGGACCGTGTGGTGGATTTTCTCAGTATGATGTAAGTTTTCGAAATGCCGCCCCTTACATATTTTTTTTTTCTTTAAAAATTCCACCCCCATATGAAGCCCCCTTACGGTGCCGCCAATTGCGGCCTCCTCTCTATATCATAGCACGACACGGCCCTGTGTCTGCTACCATATTTAACAACTTTTAACTCATAAGTATGATACACCTCAACTTCTCATTTGCCGCCATCCACCTTTGTTAGGTTTTTGGTACTTTTTGTTTGGACTGAATCTGTAACAAACAAAAAACAAACAAATAAAAATAAATGAGGTCAGCACGGCTGAATGTATAAGACCACTCACTCTTAACTTTCCCATGTCCTGTTGCCGATTAGACCCCCTACATCGGTCAGATTGACTAAAATGTTGACTTCCCGTTCTTGACTTGGAGTCGTTAATTACCAATATCTCACGAGTCGGAATAGGCTCGCCTGAAGGCGAGGGACACTAGTAATAGGGAAAGCTAATCCACACGCAAAAATCAGTCCAGTGCACTAGAAGTAGGGTGAAAAGAATAAGGGAAGGCAGAGAAGTAAGTATCTGGATGGCTTAGCCACGTGACATGGTCGATACAAGAACACAGAACTGATCCACGACTCTGGTGATCGTGGGAGATGGCAAAATCTGATCGCTCACGCTTATCGGCATGGCACATGATGGTGATTAATAAAGTTTTGCCAGTGTGGACATGCAAGACATATATTAAAGAAATAATTCGTGTTTTCCGTATCAGTTTCTTGGTTCCTGCTTGTAGGTCTGTCTCTCTCACACCACTGAATAAATTGTGGCGTGGGTAAGATATACCTACAAAAATTAGATATTTAAGAGCATGCATCTTTCCCATTGCAACATACACCTCTGAGACCTTTACACTTACTAAAGAAGCTGAACAGCGCATAAATGCCCTTGAATATAAATGTTATAGACCGGTTCTAAGAGTATCTTGGTTACAGAAAAGAACAAAAGAATTCACAGGGCAAAATCTGAATATTGAAGAAGATGGGCTACTAAAGTCGATAAAACAAAGAAAATTGAAATATTTTGGTCACTTGAAACGTCATGGAAGTTTGGAGAGAACAGTAATGGAGGGGTATATGCCCAGGAAGAGAGCGAGAGGAAGGCCAAAGAGAAGATGGGTGCAGAATGGGGCGGATGATCTCCAGATGGGTGTATCGGACGCGGGACATCTTGTGTATAACAGAGAAGTTTTCCAGAAGGTTGTTATAGGAGCAGAGTTCTGCAAAGGACATGCTACTGAATGAATGAATGAATGAATGAATGAATGAATGAATGAATGAATGAGTTTTCTGCTATGCGTCTGTCATGAGACAAACCATCACCTTATGTAGGCCTGAACGCACGGAAGAAAAAGTCGCCTATCAATCCCTTACTTAGCAGTCGAAGAGCCCAGGCGTCTAACCCTCATCCGACGATGTTAACGATATAACAGTGCAGTTTCCAATCAACGTCGTTAACTCGCACACTCAACAAATATAGGAGAGGTCATTTGTAGCAAGATAAACCTGCAAGGGAGGTAATATACAATATCGTTAAGATCTTCAGACATCATCAGTTCTGTTCCTTAGTAATAAAAGTCATCTCTTCGTTAGCAAATGGCGTATTAAAGTAATCAATATAAAATAACACAAAGTAATACAGCTTTACATAACAGAATTACGAAACATACAGGACTTTGCGGCGACTAGCCTTCATCAGCAAACAAATATATACACAAAACACAACATATAGTCACGGAGTATCACAGCCTGGGATTCTGAGATAATTAGCAATTTTTTTTTTTTTTCACATTTTCATTTTGTCTTCATTGCTGTCATTTGTTTCCAGGTTTTTAAATTATTCTTCTCATCTCGTTCTTATGACTTAATGCAGTCACCGGAGGGTTTTCTCCGTGACAATATGTTGTGTTTTGTGTATGTATTTGTTTGCTGATGCAGGCTAGTCGCCGCAACGTCCTGTGTGTGTCGTAATTCTGTTCTGTAAAGCTGCATTACTTTGTGTTATTTTATATTGTTTACATTTCCACAGCTTTACCGCAGTTCCACTAATTTTATTCGGACTCAACAAATATCCACCCATCCATTCATCATGTGTCACGCCGATAAGCGTGGTCGTTCATGTTTTGCCATCTCACTCGATCACTAGAGTCGTGGATCAGTTCCGTGTTTCTGTCTTGACCATGCCACGTGTCCAAGTCATCCAGGTATTTACTTCTCTGCCTATGCAGCCGGTTTGGGAGGACTGATAAAACGATGGGATAAGTGCATCAATGTTGGTGGAAATTATGTTGAGAAATAAAGGGACAATGTATGTATAAAAATAAACTGGTTTCAAGTTGTTATCATATATAGTTATTTTTCTACAACCATTTGTGACTTACTTATTAACTTACCCTCGTAGTAGTAAAACCAGGGGGTCTCCTACAATACTAACATCTTCCTTTTCGTGAGATAAGCAAAATACACACACACACACCCACACACACATACACACACGCACGCGCGAGCGCGAGCTCACACACATACACACACGCGCGAGCACACCCACACACACATACACACACGCGCGCGAGCGCGCGCACACACACACATACACACACACACATACATACACACGAGCTCGAGCACACACACATACATACACACACACACACACAGACACACACACATACACACACTCACACATATACACACACACGCGCGCGAGCGCGCGCGCACACACAGTACAAAAACACAATCAAGAATGGATGTTTTGTGTGTGTCAATGTGTTAGCTGGCTTTGAACCCAAGCGTAGTCTACATACGTACTACTATAGTGTGTATTTTTAATGACTATGCAGTGCGTGAAAATATTTCCGGTCCAAGCTTTGTATTCACCCTCTGTAAAGTTCATGCAACATAATAGGTAAATACAAAATTTGGGCCGGCAATATTTTCAAACACTGCACAGTTATTAAAAATACACCCTTACTTGCTACTACTGGGTCGTGCATTGGACTGACTTTTGCCCGTGGATTAGCTTTACCTATTACCAATGTCCCGCGCCATCAGGCGAATCCACTTCTACTTCCGAGGTGCTTGTAATTTACGTCCTCAAATCAAGGGCGAGAAGTTAACATTTTATTCCAGCTATCAGGTGTAAGAATTGAACCCGATACCTCAACGTCTGCTTACCGGAAGTTTAAGTGCTAGTTAGTTAGTCATTAGTTAGTTAGTTAGTCGCGGTTCCAACTTCACAGCAACGGGTCGTCCCATTATGCTCCTGTTCCTGTGCCAGTGAATATCACACAAAACGCTCCCCACTGCCTAATGTGAAAAGTGGAAAAGACAGGAGTCTCGACAAACAGCCCGCACAGATACACTGTGCATAATGCCGCCGCCAGAATGTCAACACACCAGTCCCCCACGAAACACCCAGTTCATCTCTGATGGAATCGGCAGTCATTTTCCCATCTGGATCTTTCCTAGATGTTCACCCACACAGTCCACAAAAATACAGTTTATCGTCGATGGTTGTGGCAGTCAACCAGAAGCCCAGCAGCCACGCATTTCTGCATAAGGCAAAAACCAGTCAACTCTGAGACATAGCCAGCTGCCATTGCTCCGAACATGCAGTCACGTACCAAAACACCCCGGGCAGATTCAAAAGCATTTCACACGAAACTCACAGCTCACAGTGTCACGCCACGCACTCACTCAGTAGCAGAGGCGACGGAACCATAGCCTCCTTAGTCGCCTCTTACGACATGCGTGGTAGGCAACAGTGTTACTATTCTTTACTTCCCTTATGGGCCCCGGCAACATACGGAAGGGAGGTTTAAGTGCGACCACTCTTACCCATTCAGCCCTGTTAACCTCAAAGAATCGATGCTGAGTTACCAGCCGACGTACAGTCTCGGCTAAGTTGGTTAAAGTTTGCTTTGAAGTTGGTTAAAAAACGAGCAACATGCAAAGTTAACGTTGAAGTTACATTTGATTGTTTGATCAATGCACTTCCCAGCGACAGATAAAGTGTTGTACTGTTTGATGACTTCATCAATGAGCTTCTCTATCTATCACGTGTCATGCCGATAAGCGTAATCTCACACGATCACCAGAGTCGTGGATCAGCTCCGTGTTCTTGTCTCGACCATACCTGGTGACCAAGCCATCCAGATAAGTACTTCTCTGCATTCCCCTTGTTCTTTTCCCCTCAATCTTGCCAGTTCTCACCAAGTTTATTAATTTATTCTTCCTAGGAACAGATACAGTTTTGTAATTTTTTGTTTCGTCAATGGTATTGCTGAAATAGATACTTTCTATTGCATCATTTTCTTCCTGGTTCTTTCTGAAGTAGGAGTGGGATTTGGAGGGAGATTAATCAAATTTAGAGATTAATCTTTAAAAATCAGAGTGTTCGCTCCGCAAGCGTGCTTATACGCACGCACGCACGCACACACACACGCACGCACGCACGCACACAAGTACACACACAAGTACACACACACACACACACACACACACACACAAAGGGTTCCGTTTCCAATTAACTCAGTGGCAAACAAAATGCAGATTTGGGCCAGACATGGCACACAACCCATTGAACAAGTATTATAAGGTAAATTACCATTCCCTGTGCTTTGAAATTGCGGAAGATACACGAAGCAAAACAAATAACACGCTGGTCCTAGTATGGAGATATATCGTCCTTTTGTCCAAATTGGGGTGGGGGTTACATTTGGTGATAAATTATTCTTCGGCACTGAATTGGTTAAACAGTTTCTGTACGTACCATCATTTGTTGGTCACATGGAACAGCCAGAGACGACATTGTAAGAGACAGCAAGGAACAGTTCAGCTTGGTTGATTGGGGGAAAACAAAAAGGAATAGGAGGAGGTGCAAGATGACGAGGAAGGAAAGGAAGTGGAGAAAGAAATATAAGAAGTATAGGGAGGAGGAGGACAAGAAGAAGAAGAAGAAGAAGAAGAAGAAGAAGAAGAAGAAGAAGAAGAAGAAGAAGAAGAAGAAGAAGAAGAAGAAGAAGAAGAAGAAGAAGAAAACAAACAAAAACCTAGGTATATTGTCGAGGCTTCAGCAAGTGACCACCTACATGCTTGTAAGTAAGTTTGTAACTGCTCGGTGAACCAGGTCGATAAACAGAGCAGTTAACATACAGTGAACATTAAATATATTAATACCGGCTCAAGATATATGAAATCACACATCAAAGCTGTTGTGAAGACGCAGAAGATAATGTCTCCAACTATTTTATACACACTCGTCGCTGGATTCTGTTTGTGGCTTCTTGTTGATTCCACAAGTTCTAAACGTGTACGGATTACACAAGGAAGTAGGTGATGGATTTATGTGTCTGTAATGTGTTGTCTTGTTGCAGAATCGTCGTCACTGTGTTAGCCACAAGTCCACATTTATTTGTCTGCAATGTGTTGTCTTGTTGGAGACTCAAAGTCACTGCGTTACACCACATAACAACACATTCCCCAGCACTTAAAGTCGCTTAAAATTCGACAGGGTCGACTTCATTGCACCGGGTTTTTATCCCATATGGCCCAGTCTCCTCCTTCAGCGCGGAAAGCGTCGCACAAAGCACGAACTCCGTAGCTCCAGAGACGACCAACAGAAGTCTCCGAGAAAATGCACGCGTGAACCATAGGATGCGGCCCGGAATAGAACCCACAACCTTCGTAGCCCGCTTCAGAACCCAACACTACATCGCTCAACACCGCATCACCCAACATTACATCACCCATCACCATATCATAGAACACTACATCACCCAACACTACATCACCCAACACTACATCACCCAACACTACATAGACCAACACTACATCACCAAACACTACATCACCCAACAATACATCACCCAACACCATATCATAGAACAATACATCACCCAACACTACATCACCCAACACTACATCACCCAACACTACATCACCCAACACTAAATCACCCAACACTACATCACCCAACACTACATCACCCAACACTACATCACCCAACACCATATCATAGAACACTACATCACCCAACACTACATCACCCAACACTACATCATCCAACACTACTTCACCCAACACTACATCACCCAACACCACATCACCCACACCATATCATAGAACACTACATCACCCAACACTACATCACCCAACACTACTTCACCCAACACTACATCACCCAACACTAAATCACCCAACACTAAATCACCCAACACTACATCACCCAACACCATATCATAGAACACTACAGCACCCAACACTACATCACCCAACACCATATCATAGAACACTACATCACCCAATACTACATCACCCAACACTACATCACCCAACACTAAATCACCCAACACCATATCATAGAACACTACATCACCCAACACTACATCACCCAACACAATATCATAGAACACTACATCACCCAACACTACATCACCCAACACTACATCACCCAACACTACATCACCCAACACTACATCACCCAACACTACTTCACCCAACACTACATCACCCAACACTAAATCACCCAACACCATATCATAGTATACTACATCACCCAACACTACATCACCCAACACCATATCATAGAACACTACATCACCCAACACTAAATCACCCAACACTACATTTCCAACAACATATCATAGAACACTATATCACCCAACACTACATCACCCAACACTACATCACCCAACACTACATCACCCAACACTAAATCACCCAACACTAAATCACCCAACACCATATCATAGAACACTACATCACCCAACACTAAATCACCCAACACCATATCATAGAACACTACATCACCCAACACTAAATCACCCAACACTAAATCACCCAACACTAAATCACCCAACACTAAATCACCCAACACTAAATCACCCAACACTAAATCACCCAACACTAAATCACCCAACACTACATCACCCAACACTAAATCACACAACACTAAATCACCCAACACTAAATCACCCAACACTACATCACCCAACACCATATCATAGAACACTACATCACCCAACACTACATCACCCAACACTACATCACCCAACACTACATCACCCAACACAACATCACCCAACACTACATCACCCAACACTACATCACCCAACACTACATCACCCAACACTAAATCACCCAAGACTAAATCACCCAACACCGTATCATAGAACACTACATCACCCAACACTACATCACCCAACACTACATCACCCAACACTACATCACCCAACACTACATCACTCAACACTACATCACCCAACACTAAATCACCCAACACTAATTCACCCAACACCATATCATAGAACACTACATCACCCACCACTACATCACCCAACACCATATCATAGAACACTACATCACCCAACACTACCCAACACCACACTACATCACCCAACACCATATCATAGAACACTACATCACCCAACACCATTTCATAGAACACTACATCACCCAACACTACATCACCCAACACTACATCACCCAACACCATATCATAGATCACTACATCACCCAATAATACATCACCCAACACTACATCACCCAACACTACATAATTTAACACTACATCATCCCACACTACATCATTTAACACTACATCACCAAACACTGCATCACCCAACACTACATCATTTAACACTACATCATCCCACACTACATCACCCAACACTACATCATCCCACACCACATCACCAAACACTGCATCACCCAACACTACATCATCCCACACCACATCACCAAACACTGCATCACCCAACACTACATCATCCCACACCACATCACCAAACACTGCATCACCCAACACTACATCATTTAACACTACATCATCCCACACTACATCACCCAACACTACATCATCCCACACCACATCACCAAACACTGCATCACCCAACACTACATCATCCCACACCACATCACCAAACACTGCATCACCCAACACTACATCATCCCACACCACATCACCAAACACTGCATCACCCAACACTACATCATTTAACACTACATCATCCCACACTACATCACCCAACACTACATCATCCCACACCACATCACCAAACACTGCATCACCCAACACTACATCATCCCACACCACATCACCAAACACTGCATCACCCAACACTACATCATCCCACACCACATCACCAAACACTGCATCACCCAACACTACATCATTTAACACTACATCATCCCACACTACATCACCCAACACTACATCATCCCACACCACATCACCAAACACTGCATCACCCAACACTACATCATCCCACACCACATCACCAAACACTGCATCACCCAACACTACATCATCCCACACCACATCACCAAACACTGCATCACCCAACACTACATCATTTAACACTACATCATCCCACACTACATCACCCAACACTACATCATTTAACACCACATCACCAAACACTGCATCACCCAACACTACATCATCCCACACCACATCACCAAACACTGCATCACCCAACACTACATCATCCCACACCACATCACCCAACACTACATCACCCAACACTACATCATTTAACACTACATCATCCCACACTACATCACCCAACACTACATCACCCAACACTACATCACCAAACACTGCATCACCCAACACTACATCATCCCACACCACATCACCAAACACTGCATCACCCAACACTACATCATCCCACACCACATCACCCAACACTGCACCACCCAACAGTGCGGATGTAGTGCTCGTTTGCCAACACACCAGTATGTCCTGGTGGAAAGGATTCAACGGGTACTCCCTATCTTTGATTTCTTAATTGAAGCATGTAACTTTGCACCAAGCACGCCAGTCATCGGGTCTAGATTTTGACATACAACCTCATCTCCGCCTGTCTGTCTTCATGTCTAGATTTTGGCGTACACACTCATCTCCGCAGGAAGCATGTCTGTCTTCATGTCTAGATTTTGATGTACACACTCATCTCCGCAGGAAGCATGTCTGTCTTCATGTCTAGATTTTGATGTACACACTCATCTCCGCAGGAAGCATGTCTGTCTTCATGTCTAGATTTTGATGTACACACTCATCTCGTCATCTCCGCCTGTCTGTCTTCATGTCTAGATTTTAGCGTACACACTCATCTCCGCAGGAAGCATGTCAGTCGTCATGTCTAGATTTTGATGTACATACTCATCTCCGCAGGAAGCATGTCTGTCTTCATGTCTAGATTTTGGCGTACACACTCATCTCCGCAGGAAGCATGTCTGTCTTCATGTCTAGATTTTGGCGTACACACTCATCTCCGCAGGAAGCGTGTCTGCCTTCATGTCTAGATTTTAGCGTACACACTCATCTCCGCAGGAAGCATGTCTGTCTTCATGTCTAGATTTTGATGTACACACTCATCTCCGCAGGAAGCATGTCTGTTTTCATGTCTATATTTGGGCGTACAGAGTCATCTCAGCAGGAAGCATGTCTGTCTTCATGTCTATATTTGGGCGTACAGAGTCATCTCCGCAGGAAGCACGTCTGTCTTCATGTCTAGATTTTGATGTACACACTCATCTCCGCAGGAAGCATGTCTGCCTTCATGTCTAGATTTTGGCCTGCTACCCATTCGCGATACTAACCCCCTCATGTCATCATCATACCCCATCGGGAGTCTCTGTGGCGATGTGGTCAAGCCATTTGACTCGTGCTCCGAAGGTCGTGGGTTCGATTCCGGGCCGCGTCCTTCGGTTTACGAGTTAAATGTTTCGGAGACTCCTGTGGGTCGTCGCTAAAAGCTACGGAGTTCGTGCTTTGTGCGACGCTTTCCGTCCTGCGGAAAGAGACCGAGCCATATGGGATAAAACCCGGTGCAACGAAGTCGACCCTGTCGACTTTTAAGCGACTTTTTTCATACCCCATCACGATTGACAATGTTCACGTTTCTTATTTCGATTTTAGAAATGATATCTTCCTACTCGTGTGAATATGCGAGTGGTTGTAAAATTGATCGGAAAACTATCGTTGAGAGTTTATAAGCTCTCTCACACTTCCCACGCACAGTCTGTATAACAAAGATATGACATTAGTTGACTTAAGAATGGAGGGTAGCCCGGGAGACATCCGCGGCTTCAAAGCATCGTAGCAATGAAACTCATATCTTTAGAGGTTTTATGTGACATTAATAGAAGACGAAGGGAAATTATTACAGGGGACATGAAATGACATTAGATGAAAATGACATGTCGGATAAGGATTCGCTCCTGCTCTCTTCATTCACAATGGGAGAGAAAGACTAACCACCTTTTCATCAGTGCACTCAGTTTACACAAATGCGAAGGTCCCAACACTTCACGTGCCAACAAATGGTTCGTACTTTTCATCAGTGCACTCAGTTTACACAAATGCGAAGGTCCCAACACTTCACGTGTCAACAAGTGGTTCCTACTTTTCATCAGTGCCCTCAGTTTACACAAATGCGAAGGTCCAAACACTTCACGTGCCAACAAGTGGTTCCTACTTTTCATCAGTGCCCTCAGTTTACACAAATGCGAAGGTCCCAACACTTCACGTGCCAACAAGTGGTTCCTACTTTTCATCAGTGCCCTCAGTTTACACAAATGCGAAGGTCCTAACACTTCCTGTGCCAACAAGTGGTTCCTACTTTTCATCAGTGCACTCAGTTTACAAAAATGCGAAGGTCCTAACACTTCATGTGCCAACAAGTGGTTCCTACTTTTCATCAGTGCCCTCAGTTTACAAAAATGCGAAGATCCTAACACTTCATGTGCCAACAAGTGGTTCCTACTAAATGAACTTGTGCGTTTGAGAGAGGCATTCTGGTTGTGTTTTTTTTCTTCATATGTGAATGTCACATGCACAATTGATGAACGAAAGATGAGTGATTCCAAGGGCCTGTGTGCCCAATTTATAACAATTTGAGAATAAAGTTCGATCGTTCGTTCGCCTCCTGGCTGATTGCCTCAGTCTTCAGAATTTGTTGGTTTCATTATTTGATTCTCTTATAATTAGAATCGGGGAAAATGGGGGGGGGGGGGGGGGGGGGGGGGGGGTGGGGTGTGGTCCAACCAGGGAGTTAACCAGCAAAAAATAGCTATCAGGAAATGTCATGGAAGAAACGGTGGCTGACGCCATACCGACTCCATCACCCAACAAGTTCTCATTTATCTTTAAACGTATTGGTCCAGCATATATGGCCAATGCTTCCTTAGGCTCCTTACTCTACTTTTGCTTTACTTCTTACTCTACTTCTATATGGGAGTGGGGGGGGGGGGGGGCTGAATGGTCTCGAGGAATGGTGTCCGCCTCGAGTGCTGGAGGTCCCGGATCCACATGGACTTCTAGTAACAAAATTTCCCCTGGTCTCTGGGTAATGAGATCGGACACCCGTGTGTATTGTTGCGCACGTAACACAATCCCTTGGCAGTTGGATATCGAAAAAGAGTAGCCTAACGGCAACGTTTCGTGTTAAAAATATACTCAACGTATTTTAGAATCATTGCCGGTGCTACGGAGTTCGTGCACTGAGCTGAGATTATCCGGATTTAGGCTTGAGTTAGGAGTAGAACGGAGCACTTAAGGGTTACACCTGTGTGCCGTGATGTTGATCCGTCGACTCAGCTAAACTAATCAGACACACACACACACACACACACACACACACACACACACACACACACACACACACACACACACACACACACACACACACACGAGAGGGGAAGTCAATAAGTAAGTCACAAATGGCTGTAGAAAAAATAACTGTCTGTGGTAACATCTTGAAACCAGTTTATTTGTATACATACATTGTCCCTTTATTTCTCAACATAATTTCCACCAACATTGATCCGCTTATCCCCATCGTTTTATCAGTCCTCCAAACCGGCTGCATTGAACTGCGTGTTCTGTTTTCTAAACCACGTTTTCACTTCAAATTCAACTTTGGCGTCATTCGCGAAATGCTCCCGCCAAGTTGGGTTTTCAGTGGACCAAAAAGGTGGAAACCGCTAGCGGCTAAGTCGGGGCTGTAAGGTGGATGTTCCAGAACTTCATACCTTAGTTGGTTAATTTTCTCCTGAGTTAATCGAGCCGTATGTGGTCTAGCATTGTCATGAATAAACAACAATCCTCTAGTCAGCAGTCCTGGACGTTTTCTTCGAATCGCATCATGAAGCATCGATAGAACTTCACAGTACGATTCAGAATTCACATTGTGACATTTCTTATTGAAATTGGTTAACTCTTTCGCTACCAAACAAAAATTGGGTCCTGACCAAACAGAAATTCATGGCAGAAAATTGGAAGTAGGAGTGTGTTTTAAAATGGTTAAAATTGCAGCAGATATATTGTATTATATACGAAATTAAAGAGGATTGCACAAGGAGCATGACAGTGTTAATAATTAATTGATAGGTTACAAATATTATGACAATAATGAGAGGTTTAATAATAACAACTGAAATTAAAGAGGTAAAAATTATTTTAAAAATTGCACTTATAAGGTGTTTTCTACACTCATCTACTGCTAATCATGTTTAATTTACTGAATAATCAAACAAACACCACTTGTCTTCAAGAATATAAACAGTATTGCTCATTAAAATCACCCAAAAGGAAGTTTTGCTGCATATTCTGAACCATGTCTTTTTCACAAAAAATGAAAAAAAAATAATGCCAGAAAACTGGACGTAGGGGTGTGTCACAATAATGTTATGAAAATTGTTAAAATTGTAGCAGAAATGTTGTATTATATATCAAAATAAAGGGGATTGCACAAGGAATATGTTGGTATTAGAATTATTGCTATAGGTTGTAAATATAATAAACATAATAATATAATTTGTAAAATAATTTGACAAAAAGAGGTAAAAATGATGAAAACATTGACTTACCAAGGGGCGTTGTTATCCTGATCACTGCTAAATCACTGATAATCCTGTTGAATTTACTGAACAAACACCACTTTTCTAAAATATAAACACAATTGCTCCCAATCAATCATCCGAAAAGAAGTTTGGCCGCAGATTCCGGAGCATGTCTTTTTAGGAATTAAAATTAGGACAACACTTGGCAGATTTACATTTAATTACAATTAATATATGCATATTGTCTGTTTATTTTTATTTACAATATGTGGCAGTCTGTTTGTGATAGGCTGCAAAGCAAACTTTGGGGCACAAGTGTGGTATATTAGTGCAGCCTGAGCAAATAAAAGATGATCGCTATTGACACCGACTCAACAGTTCCAACTACAGACTTGGTAGAGACAAAAATGCATGGTTTGTTAGCTCTTTTATCTCTCCATGCCACACACAATATTCTATCTCCTTCAAGAAACCACTTCATCTCTTGATGCTGAAGTCGCAAATGCTCTCCTTGAAAATCTCAGAACACTGTCAGCATAACCTTTCCAGCTGATGGTGTAACCTTGAATTTTTGGACACATGGCGAAGAAGGATGTTTCCATTGCATTGAAGCACGCTTTGATTCGGGCTGGTATTGATGCATCCATGATTCGTCCCCAGTAACTATCCTGTTCAGCATGTCTTCTCCTTCATCTTCGTATCGACAGATATGATGCAAGGACAGGCCAAATCGGTTCATATTGTGTTCCTCCTTCAATTGTCTGGGTACCCACCTTGAGCACACTTTCTTAAATTTCAATCGATTATGCATTATGCTGTATGCTGAACCATGTGAGCACCCTATTGCAGATGCTACAGCAGTGGTTCTCAACCGGTGGGGAATTCCCCCCCCCCCCCAGGGGGGAATTGTGGGGTTTCCAGGGGGGGGGGGGGGGGAATGAAGATTATTTCAAGATCGCGTTAATACAAGAATCGATTACTTGATCTTGTTTTTCCTTTCATACTTTACGCTTCTGTACGCATCACCCTTCTGAAATTCATTTATTAACGTAAGTAGATCCGCAAATCACATTTTATGTACATGTCTAGACTTGATTTAGTATGGGCTATTAAATTTAGCTTCAATTATTACGTATACTGTGTAGGGGCAGGGGGAAATATTTAGGGAGGAAATACAAAAGGGGGGGGGGGGGTGACGTTCTAAAAATATGGTAGGGGGGGGGAATGATGTCCTAACAATATGGTGAGGGGGGTAATGACGTCCTAAAAATATGGTGAAGGGGGGAATGGACCAAAAAGGTTGAGAACCACTGTGCTACAGAGTCTATCGTTACTCGCCTGTCACCTCTAATCATCTCCTCCACTTGCTGCACGGATGCTTCTGTTGCAATCTCAACAGGACGACCAGATCGGATTTCATCAACAATTTTAGAGCGCCCTTGAGAAAATTTTCTGCCCAGCTATGCATCGCTTTACGGGACAAACATTTGTCAGCATAAACAGGAAGCATTTCCTTATGAATGTTCTTTGCAGGCAGTCCTTTTTGTACATTCCGTAAGTACAGTCGCTATTTTGTTTATGCGCTGGGTATGCACATGAGACAACTAGCGCCACCTGACGAACGGGAATATAAAGTTTGATGTTGCTGTCACCTATGACACCTGTAGAAAACACCAACTGCATGTAGCTGCCATCCCACAGAACTGTGTGACTTGCTTATTGACTCTCCCTCGTGTGTGTGTGTGTGTGTGTGTGTGTGTGTGTGTGTGTGTGTGTGTGTGTGTTTAAATCACTCACCTAGCTGCTTGGTCTCACATTGTGAGTTTTTGGTTTACACTACGTCATAAACTCGGCAGAGGCAACTTCCTGTTATCGATACCAGCCGCGCAACGCATATTTATTACATATGGAACTATTTTCAAGCGCAATGATTTCTATTCAGATAGCGGTGATGTGTGCGAAGGCGGCGTCAGGAAATGTGTCAGAAGAAGAGCGAGCTGCATCAACGACACGTGCATGTGTGACGTAAGAGGTTCCGGAAGTGGCGACTTCGCCTGTTTCACACCGGGTGAGTTTTTCACCACTTGTTGGTCCTTAGGGTAAGCAATGGAAATGTTCAAACAAAATAGAACAAAACAAACAATCAAATACACAACTTGTATTGAAGAAAACGTTATCAATATTTCTCTTGCATTCTAAAAAGAGCCGGCTCCCTGGCGAAGGTGTTAAGGATGCTATTCGTAATTCCGTATACTCACGTACGAAACACAGCTGCACGAGATTCGGCAGTTTATCGCGGCGCGTTGGTTTCTTACGGAAGGTATGTGAGCCGGTCGTTCAGAAATCAATGGCAAACTACTGAATGTAAAACTTGCCAAGACATCAACAGCAGCTGAAAAAATGCTGGTGTTGACTGCAATGTCCTGTAAATAGGATATAGAAAAAAATTCTAAGAAGAAGAAGCAAAAGAAGAAGAAGAAGAAGCAGCAGCAGCAGCAGCAGCAGAAGTAAAAGAAGAAGTAGAAGAAGAAGAAGAAGAAGAAGAAGAAGAAGAAGAAGAAGAAGAAGAAGAAGAAGAAGAAGAAGAAGAAGAAGAAGAAGAAGAATAAGAATAAGAAGAAGAAGGAGAAGAAGAAGAAGAAGAAGAAGAAGAAGAAGAAGAAGAAGAAGAAGAAGAAGAAGAAGAAGAAGAAGATAACAAAGACTTAGAACTTGACGTCACACACCGAGGTAGTGGTTCAACCCCTACAACCGATCAGTTGACTCCTCACCCTTTACCATTGGCACCTTTCCGTCTTGACAGACGATAGTTTGGTACATTGTGCTTCAAAAAGGCTTAATAACTGTCATATGGCATTAACTACGATCCATGGCGGTGGCGAGTGTGGCTGGTAAGGCCAATTCTTGCTGCAAATGTTTGCCCACAGTAGGTGCATGTGAAAACATGGTCATTTCCACCATTTTGCACCATCTTACGTCTCTCACGCTCTGTGTGTGCTTTATCTGCAATCATTTTCTCCTTTGTCTTTATTCCATTTCTGATAGTTGCCCTCCATGCAACACGTTCAGCGGCGACGTGCTCCCATTGTGCATTATCAATGCCTGTATCAATCATGTCCCGCTTACACACATCTTTGTATCGTAGTAGAGGCCGACCCTGAGATCTCCTACCCATCTGTAATTCACCAAAAAAGATGTCCTTTGGTATTCTACCATCATCCATCCCCCTAACGTGTCCTATCCATCTAAGTCTACGAAGACTGAGCATGGAATACACCGTCACACAACCTGATCTTTCCAATACTTCAGTATTTGTGATTTTGTCTTGCCACTTAATACCAAGAATTCTTCGCAGACACCGCATATGAAAGCTGTTTAAACGTTTCTCTTGGCGTGAGTAAGTTGTCCAGGTTTCACTGCCATAAAGAAGAGTACTAAGGACACAGGCTTGGTAGACGAGGACTTTTGTTTTGGCAGTAAGCTTCCTGTTCTCCCAGACTCTTTTTGCTAACATGTTCATTGTTGTTGCTGCCTTGCCAATCCTGATGTTGATTTCCTGACCGAGGGATAATTTGCTATTTACCTCTGATCCTAGATATGTAAAATGGTCTACTATCTCCAGTTCGGCGTCGTCAATACAGATTGATGGTACACCATGTGCACCTTGTGACATAATCTGTGTCTTCTTTTTGTTAATTGTTAAACCAAATTCAGAACAAGCATTGGAGAATGCAGATAGTAGATGTTGTAATTCTTCCTCAGAGTGGGTCATAATCGCAGCATCATCCGCAAAAAGCAACTCTCTGATTAGTACCCTGCTAATTTTGGTCTTGGCCTTCAATCTCTGAGCATTATAGAGGACACCATCTGAGCGTGAGTGAATGTATATACCGTCATCCTGATCACGAAAGGCATATTTCAGTAGAAGTGAAAAGTATATCCCAAAGAGGGTGGGGGCTAGTACACAACCTTGCTTAACTCCACTCTTGATTTCAAACTCTTCTGAAGTTTACTTGGGGACATACATTACATGTACCTCTGAAGTCAGAATTGATACGCCTTTTGTGAGGGACATTAATAATAGGGAATGCTAATCCACACGATAATATCAGTGCACTCGAATTAGTAGCACGTGTATCGTCTACGTTTAAGCTCAAAGCGAACAAACGCAATATATATATATATATATATATATAAACCACTGGTATTATTAACTCTGGTAGATAATGTATTACTACATTTAAGTTAATATTAATAATTATACAATTGTCAATCAACAATCATACAATCAACAACCATACAATCAACAATAATACAATCAACAATCTTGCAATCATCAATAATACCATCAGCAATAATGAAATCAACAATCATTCAATCAACAATAATCAATCACACATGTGTGGGGCTGGTCTGGTTCGCTAGATCAGTTCCGCGTCTAGCGTTCGTTGTCTCGGATGGCTGTGTGAGGTGCACCAAAATGGGATCTTCCCAGCCAACGTGAGTTAGCGAGGCAGGCGTTTCAAGAATGTAACCGCATCGTGCAGCCAGGGTCGTGGTTTGAGCGGGCAAAAGAGCAAAATTTGTACGACCGTTCGACAAAGTCTCGATAAGCGCCCACTCTCTCTCGATGAGTAGTGGGCCTGCAGTCAGTAAGCTGGTATAGCTTTTTTTTTCGGTCAGTCCTGCCGGCGTAGCTTGAAAGCTCGTCGGTAGGCGTCCAGTGGTTTTGCATGTATCACCTTGTACCGGGAGGGCGCGCTTTAGCGATGCTACTCTTGGCTTGCGTGTGCGTGAATAGTCCGTCTGTCCGATAGATATCTGGTTGATCCTGCCAGTAGTCATATGCTTGTCTCAAAGATTAAGCCATGCATGTCTAAGTTCACACTGTCTCACGGTGAAACCGCGAATGGCTCATTAAATCAGTCGAGGTTCCTTAGATGACACGATCCTACTTGGATAACTGTGGCAATTCTAGAGCTAATACATGCTTACCAAGCTCCGACCCTCGCGGAAAGAGCGCTTTTATTAGTTCAAAACCAATCGTCGTTGCCCTTCGCGGGGCGCGGCGTTCCCACTGGTGACTCTGGATAACTTTGTGCTGATCGCATGGCCTTACGTGCCGGCGACGCATCTTTCAAATGTCTGCCCTATCAAATGTCGATGGCTCCCCCGATGTGTCTCCACCTTGACGTGGTGGGGGAGCTTGCGTGTCCCATCGACCCCATTTGCTTGCCGATGGATGAAAAACTACATATCGGACAGCTTATGGGATAGGGACCAGACTAAGAGAGACACAACCTGCTGCTCTGCAGGTATAGACTGAGGATAACAGTCAAAAGTTTAAAAGGTGCACGAAGGCAGACGTTTTTGGTCCGGACAAAACTCTTAAGGCTCCCTGTCGAGGGCTGTGGCTGAACGCCTCTAAGCCACAAACCCTCGGATCTGAGAGCCAGGCCGATACCAGTCTACCGGAAACTCTTAAGGTTCACTGTCGAGGGCTGTGGCTGAACGCCTCTAAGCCACAAACCCTCGGATCTGAGAGCCAGGCCGATACCCGTCTACCGGAAAATAGAAACATGATACTGAGCAAGCTACATGCTCAGGTCTGATACATGTTCGAAGGCTCTCAGCTGGGGGATATGAGAGATTCCCGGATGAAGGGGCCTGGCCGTTTCCCGTTCACTGCTGCACGAAGGTAAGGTGCTGAGCCGGCAGCACATGTAGCCTACCTCGTGAGCGAGTACAAAAAAGTCAGAAAAGTGCCCCAGTCGAAGGGTTACGGAAACTGTCTGTATCTAACTCATAGAGAGTGTAGACAAAAGTGGAAGAATGTCTCATCAACGCGAAATGGAACGCACGGCGAGCGAACCTATTGCGTGGTCTGAAGTCACAAGCAAAAGCTTACCGAGTGGATGTCACTCGCAGTCTGACCGCTCCTGGTGTGTGATTGAGCGATCAGTGGCAAGTGGGATGCCCAACACATGGAAGTGAGGAACTAAAGCAGCCATGAGCAGGACGTGGAAACTCCTTGGGTGAGCCCAGTCTCAGAGCAATATGTGCCGGCTCTGCAATTATGGAAGCCTCCTTGGATAGCGAGATAATGCCCATGGTCTGCCCCTGCCTTCCCTTGAGGGCAGACCACGATATCGTTGATCGTTCTATCTTGACCAGCTGAGATGTGGGTGACATTACAACAGTCTAACGTGTCTCGAAACCAGAGGAAGGCTAACCTCACTAAAAAATGCCCGCCGGAAGTCGGAAGTGTCGTCCTACGGGTGGCAAACTAAAAATTGACACTACGCATTTACGTCCGAGTGAAATGTCTCGTCCGAATGTCTCCCGTGCTAGGAACAGCTCTGACTACCTAGTTTCCGAATGCCGCTCTTGTTCGGAACAGCTCTGACTAGGTAGTTTTCCGAATGTCTGTCGTGCCTGGAACAGCTCTGACGGGCGCAACGACAAGCACATGTGCGAAAACTCGCTGAGTGAATACCTTCTGCAGACCTGTCTGGTTTGTGCGGGAACGGCCCGGGGCGAACGAAAAGCCCAATATATTGAAGTGAGGAATTAAAGCAGCCATGAGCATGACGTGACCATTCCCTCGGTGAGCCCAGTATCAGGGCGCTATGTGTCGGCCCTGCAACTATGGAAGCAACCTAGGATGGCGGAAAATGCTATGGACTGTGCCTTCCTTCTCTTGAGGGATGACCGAAGTCCTCGACTGTTCCAACTTGACCAGCTGGGATGTGGACGGTACCACAAAAGTGAGAGTCTCCCAGGATTGCTAACCTGGTCAAAAATGCATGCGAAAGCCGGATGTGTGACCTAAGGGTTTTCAACCCAAGGGTTCATAACGCACACCGCAATCACATCTGAAAAAACACTCCGGATGAACGAAAAGAAGAAGAAGAAGAATCACACATGTAACAATCAACAATCATACAACCATCTGTTTAACATTGTCTATTCCAGGGACCTATCACTCGGAGATTGTCAATGACCCCATACTACGAACCTTCGCACGAGACAGTGTGCCACTTCCAGTCACGTGCAGATACTTGTTCTCACACTTCCGGACTAGATTTTCCGGCTTGCGCAACAGCACGTGCGAGATTACGGTAAATTACATACTTTATGAGGAGTCACCATATAGTTGTGGCTAAACGTTCGCCTGCCGGCGGGATAGGCATCGGTTTGAAACTACGTCAAGACGGATATTTAAAATGGACCCACGTCGATCCAGCATATAATGGATACCAGAAAATGTCTTGTTCTAACGGCTGTCGGAGTGATAATGATCACGTAATTCACCGATTTTTTTTTTTATTTTTACATATCCTTTACAGGACATCGCTGTCAACACCAGCATCTTTCAGCTGTATGTTGATTTCTTGGCAAGTTTACACTCAGTAGTTTGCCATTGCTTTCTGAGCGGCCGGCTCACATACCCCGTAAGTTACCGATACGATTCAAACCACTGCTGATTCTCACCGTCGTCACGTTACCGACGAGAGTATACGAGATTACGGAGAAAAGTCATAACCTCTAAGCCACGAAGCCGGCAATTCACCGATTACTAATACTATTATCACATAGTGGCAATCAACGCCTCACAACAAGCACTATAATACGAGAGACAGGAGTTAGTTAGTTGAATATCTTTTACAGGACGTCGCAGTCAACACCGGCATTTTTTGCTGTTGTGATGAGAGACAGGAGGTTGTAGACAAAAATGACAACTAGCGCCATACGACAAGGTCTGTAATAAAAGAGACAGGAGGCTGTAGACAAAAATATCAACTAATGCCATACAACACAGACTATAATAAGAGAGATGAGGCTGTAGACAAAAATTACAACCAACTCCATACAACAAGGACTATAATAAGAGGGACAGGAGGCTGTAGATAAACATGACAACCAACGCCATACAACAGGGACTATAAATATCAATTTAAATATTATTCGACTCAGCATTTCGGTCCGACCTCTCTGTGTGTGTGTGTGTGTGTGTGTGTGTGTGTGTGTGTGTGTGTGTGTGTGTGTGTGTGTGTGTGCGTGTGTGTGTATGTGTGTGTGTACATGAGTATGTATGAGTTTATTAATTGATCTATGCCCGAGTTGGTATACAATTCTGAGACTTATGGTGCTATTTCAATGATTTGACGGGAACCCTGTACATATTTCATTGTTGTGGGTTCAGTTGGTGGTATATCTGGCAAATGTTGGCACCTTTTTGAGGGTCGAAACCACCTAATTGCTAATGTCTCCATATATTTAAGCAATTATTTATTATTCGCCGAATACCATATACATTTCTCTTTTAACTTTATGAAGCTATTAAGCAGATGTTTCGATATCGCCAAGCTCGGCTCTTTATAAACTGTCCACTGCACCTGACGAGATGTAGTGAAATACAAGTATGCCAGACAATAAACCGTGCAACACATTATCAGTGGCTTCTGCATTCAACAAATTCAGTGCCAAACCGAACCGGATGGTGGAAAATGGGAAGTAGAAGTGTGTCACAGTTAAGTCTTAAAAGTTGTTAATTGGGGCTGAGTGGTCTCCAGGTATGGTGGCCGCCTCGAGTACTGGAGGTCCCGGGTTCAAGCCCCGGTGAGGACCGGGATTGTTTTCACGTGGACTTCTAGTAACAAAATTTCCCCTGGTCTCTAGATAGTGAGATCGGACGCCAGTGTGTATTGTTGCGCACGTAAAAAAATCCCTTGGCAGTTGGAAATCGAAAAAGAATAGCCTAACGGCGCTGCCCGGGCAAAATTTCGAGTTAAACATCTACCCAAGTATTTCAGGATCCTCGCCGGTGCTATGGAGTTCGTGCATTGAGCTGAGCTTCTCCGGACTCAGGTTTGAGTTAGGAGGAGAACGGAGCACTTATGGGTTACACCCGTGTGCCGTGATGTTGATCTAACTAAACTAAACTAAGTTGTTAATATGGTGGCATACATGTTATATTATATATCAAATTATATGGGGGTCATAAGGTCCATTAACCCGTATGACAACAATCACCTTTGGATTAATAAGCCTGTGAGGGTAAAACAGCGGGCAGCTGCTTTTTTTTTTCCACAGGACTATCATTCAGAGACGGCGATGGCCTGTGACTATAACTTCTCTTTGAAGTTGAACGGGGCAGGGGTAATGGTAAAATCGAATCCAAATGCATTTGGAAAACTACTGTATATAAACCCATGGCAGATACGGAAGTCGCTTAAGACGATTAATCATTCCATTAATTAGTTAAATTCACTGTTGTGAATATACGGAGCCGATCCTTCACTGCTAACAGTGTTGAAGTTAACGATTTTCTTTATTTGGTTTATCCACAGATTCACGCTTTCAACCGCAAGCACTTTGGTAAAGTCTTTCTCCACGGTTTTGATGTAGCATTGAGGGTCTCTCCTGGCGTGCCCATGGGCTTCTCGGCTCGGCAATATGGAACAGCATTTGAGGGGAAATATACGGTAATTATGATTGTGATGATGATGATGATGATGATGATGATGATGATGATGATGATAACAATAATAATATTACTTAAAATAATACTAATAATAATATATAAGTGGCACCTTACAGCCTTGACAGACCAAAATATGTGAGTTGGGATTTGGCCAAAATTCTATCACAATGCCTGGGCAGAGTTTCAGAGAACATGTGGTGCCCAAACGACACGTTACTTCTCTCTTGCCTTGTTTGATCCAGAGGAATGGGTAACCAATACGTCTGGAACAAGGTAGGCTGCAGACGCTGGCGGCTCAGCGTCAAACCTCCGAGACCTCGTCTCCACGAGCAGGTGGCGAGTGGTGGCCAGAGCCTGGCACCCAAGGAACCCGACTTAGAGGCGTTCAACCAAGTCCCGCAGGTGAGGGCCTCGTGCGTGCTTGGACCATAGGACGCGTACATCTGTCAATCACAAGTGTCCGGACCTGTGTAAAGCGTATACTACCGTCAGACTCCCCGCTTGACTTTTGCGGATCCCACGACCACCGGGAATAGGCCCGCCGGAGATATCGGTAGAGGTATTGCTCGTCTGTTGCGAGCAAATCTCCCATCCTTTCACTGTGCGGATCTCGCGACCAGCGAGAATAGGCCCGCCGGAGATATTGCTCGTCTTTTGCGGGCAAATCTCCACTGACTGACTGAATAAGTAAAGAAACGATAAAGGCTATCTCGTTTAATAATAATAATAATAATAATAATAATAATAATAATAATAAAATAATAATAATAATAATAATAATAATAATAATAATAATAATAATAATAATGGAAAATCCTGGACACATGGTTCTCACGTTCCAGGTTGCAAGCCGTAGCTTGAGGTTTCTATTTTTATTTTTGTTTGCACCTGGTGCATTGAGTTTTACAGCCTGCGATTCAGATTTCGTCCTAGCCCCAAGCACCCATTGAAGCAGGCAGGCATTGGCGGATCAGCACCCAACTGGCCGGGGGGCTGCCCAGCTTGAGGCGGGACGGTAGCTGATCAGTGACACCTTTAGGTGTCTCCCACCTTCAGAGGCAACGCGTGGCGCCCCATGTCTACGCCAGTTGACAGGGACTTATAACCCGTAACAGCTGCCTCTAGCTTTGATTCCGAGACCAGTTAAGACCAGGGATGGAGTTATTGCCTCTCCATAGCACAAAGCCTGGGCTAAAATATAGAGACCATGTGTTGCCCATGCAGCATGATCCTTCTCTCGGCCTGCCTAGTTCACTCCAGAGGAAAGGTAACACCAATACATCTGGAACAAGACAAGCTGCAGAAGCTGCCGGATCAGCAAAGCAATGCTCTAACTGCCCGTCTGTCGGAGCTTCGATCCTAGACCAGCTGCCAACCAAGGCTTAAGGCCTGGTCTGCCCTGCCATGACATTTTGTCTTTAGCTTGCATTTTCTCGCACCAGGGTAAGGCTTGTACCCTCCCAATTGCGCTCTTCCGCCCGAAGCCGTTGGCACAATGTGGGGTGTCGGGTTTGGTAAGCGCCGCCCAACGTTCGGCGCTAACAGAAAACAGGTAGTACCGTCTACTGTTATACGGTAGCTCAGTCATATCTGACTAAGACCTGACACATCAGGTCACACATCAGCTTTTGCAGATGATGCTGCAGTTACGACCCACTCTGAGGAAGAATTGCAATGTCTACTATCTGCATTCTCCAATGCTTGTTCTGAATTTGGTTTAACAATTAGCAAAAAGAAGACACAGATTATATCACAAGGTGCACATAGGGTACCATCAATCTTTATTGACGACCCCGAACTAGAGATGGTAGACCATTTTACATATCTAGGATCAGTGGTAAATAGCAAATTATCCCTAGATCAGGAAATCAACAACCGGATTGGTAAGGCAGCAACAACAATGAACAGGTTAACAAAAAGAGTCTGGGCGAACAGGAAGCTTACTGCAAAAACGAAAAGTCCTTGTCTATCAAGCCTGTGTCCTTAGTACTCTTCTTTATGACAGTGAAACCTGGACAACTTACTCACACCAAGAGAAACATTTAAACAGCTTTCATATGCGGTGTCTGCGAAGAATTTTTGGTATTAAGTGGCAAGACAAAATCACAAATACTGAAGTATTGGAAAGATCAGGTTGTGTGACGGTGTATTCCATGCTCAGTCTTCGTAGACTTAGATGGATAGGACATCTTAGGAGGATGGATGATGGTAGAATACCAAAGGACATCTTTTTTGGTGAATTACAGATAGGTAAGAGATCTCAGGGTCGGCCTCTACTACGATACAAAGATGTGTGTAAGCGGGACATGATTGATACAGGCATTGATAATGCACATTGGGAGCAAGTCGTCGCTGAACGTGTTGCATGGAGGGCAAACATCAGAAATGGAATAAAGACAAAGGAGAAAATTATTGCAGATAAGTCACACACCGAGCGTTTGAGACGTAAGATGGTGCATGATGGTGGAAATGACCACGTGTTCGCATGCACCCACTGTGAACGGACATTTACAGCGCAAATTAGCCTTTTCAGTCACATGCGCTACCGTCATAGGTAAAAGTTATTATGCCTTTTTAAAGCACAAACTATCGTCTGTCAAGACGGCAAGGTGCCAATGTATGTATTATTAATAATAATAATAATGATAATAATAATAATATTATAATAATAATAATAATAAAACCCTAATATAACAGTCAGTCCCCAATTGGTAGTACAGTATGTTCCCCATAGCTGATAACAATTGCCATATAAATAATTAATATTAGTGAGTCATAAAGTAATGATTTTTACATATTTCCCGTCTTTATAACTCATATATTGATGTTGTTGGGGGTTGGGTTGTTCTCCGGGTTTGTTTGGGAAGGGGGTATACGGGGGGGGAGGGGGGGTGGAAAAAGAAATGCCCTAAGTTAGGGCAGTTTTTGCTTTTCCATTTTTCAAACCGTTGAAAAAAAATAGTTCGGGGTTGTTCTATTTTGGGTTTGTTTATGGTTTTTGTTCCCTTCGCTCGGTTTATATGGTCGTTCGTTCGGGGTTTTTTCATTTGTTCATTCATCCCTTCGTTCGTTCATTCGGTCGTTCGAAACTTTTTGTTCTTTTGTTCGGCATTCTTTCGGGGTGTTTATTTGGGTTCCCTTTGAAGGGCCCTTTTTGGGGTTCCCTCCCCTTTGTTCGTTCTTTTCCCCGGGGGATGTCGTGAAATCCCCCATAGAGACAGGAATGTTGTTGTCAGTTTGCCAAAGGGTCCCCGGGGTGATTTCCCTCGTTTAAAAACATGTCCCAGAAAATGCTCTAGGAAAACACAGAACACGGCGGGGGCCCTGGACACATCATTCATCCAGTGTCAGTTTTGGGCCCCTTCCAAAACCGGTGGGGCGGCACCCTATACCCAAAACCCACCAGGCCTGGGGGGAAAATTTTAGTACTTTTCTGACTAAGTTTAGTTAATATCAATTTGATTTCGTGGCAGTCAACCCCAAATTTTTTTTTGGGGTGGGGTTTTTTGATTTCTTGGGAAGGGTTTTACGGGTTCCCCGTAATTTGTCATTGCCGGCTTCCGGGCCCAGAGGTTAGCCCCTTTTCTCCGTAATCCGGGATACTCTCGTTAAGTAACGTGGGGGCGACGGTAAGAATCAGCGGGGGTTCGGAAAAACATCGGTAACTTACGGGGTATGTGAGGGCCGGGCGCCTCAGAAAAAACAATGGCAAACTAACTTTTTGGGGGTTTAAACTTGGCAAGAAATCAACAATCAGCTGAAAGATGTGATTTGACAGCCGGGGTCCCCGTAAAGATATGCCCAAACTATTTTTATTAGTTTGCCATTGCTTTCTGAACGGCCGGCACACATACATTTGTATGGAAACCAACGCTTCCTAATAGCCCCGCAGCTGTGGTTCGAACGCCGTATGCGGGATTACGAATTGCGCCGGTAATCTCCTTCGCCACAGAGCCACTGTCTTTTACAAAGACGGAGAGACTAATACCTAAATGAACCGGCCAATGGGCATAAGTGAAGCTTGACCACAGGTCTGATCCCATATCACTGTTCGTGTGGGATTGCTTGACCACAGGTAGGATCCCATATCACTGTTCGTGTGGAATTGCTTGACCACAGGTAGGATCCCATATCACTGTTCGTGTGGAATAGCTTGACCACAGGTAGGATCCCATATCACTGTTCGTGTAGAATTGCTTGACCACAGGTAGGATCCCATATCACTGTTCGTGTGGGATTGCTTGACCACAGGTAGGATCCCATATCACTGTTCGTGTGTGACACATGCCTGGGGTCATTGACATTAAGGAGAATGACCGTGCTAGTACATAAACAAGTGATCGGGCATGAGAAATAACAGAGGAATGTTGAAGAAGTAAGGTGAGTGACCTGGCTACGAGAAAAACAATCAACCCTGTGAAATAATTAGGCGGGTGTGAGTGGAGACCCCCAGGGAGGATGGGGTGAAGGACAGTTTAGTTTTGTGTGAAGTCAGGGGACTTCGGGACAATTGATGTTTTGGCGCCGAACGGATCGGTTGTCGAGGACGTGGGAGTTTAGACTGACTGTGGGTCAGTTCTGGTGTTGTATTGTTCTCCCCGTTGTGAATGCAGGCCTAAAAACCCAGTGGAGGTTGGATAGTTAATGGAGGCCTGAACCCAGAGTGGGTGATATAGTTAGTGGAGACTAGACCCAGTGTGTGGGTGTATTGTGTGAGGTCCAGCGGTGGATAGTAGCTGGATTAACTGTCTTGTGGATTTGATATCAAGCAGGCTTGAGAAGGCAGTAATGTGTGCTGGTTAAATTATGAGGAGGATATTTATATTCTATGGATTATCTTGTTTCTGGATATGTAAGGATGTTCCGTTTGTCCGTGTTCTTTCTGTATTAAAGGATTATGTGCGCCAACTCAATCTTGTTTAATGACTGATGGATGTGTATTACTGGGGTGAGTTGCATTGTGAGACAGTTAGATAGCTCAATTGACACACCAGGAGCATCGTTACCTAGACAACGACCATATCACGCACTTATCATCAAGAACTTCGTGATATTAACTGGGAGCTCGTCGCTTAGTAAAGATTTTCTGACAGCTACATTCGGTGAAGAAACACCGTGCAATATTGAGATATCTGTGGGCTCTTCGCTGAGAGAGGAGTTATTATCTGTGACTTCGTTCCATCAAACTAGTCAGCGCGCGGGGAAAAATACGCGGCAGAAATCACACGCAAAACAGGTGATTACGGGACCAAGGTTATCCACGGAAAACAGACAGTTCACGTAAAGTTCAATACAGGTAAATTTGATACCAACAGTATCGCTGAAGCTAGCGAGGGCGTCAGAGAATTAACGCACACAGGTCAAAAAAAAAAAAAAAAAAGACAGCGCGCTAGAGAAGACACGGCACAGGTCAACGGAGAGTGTGAGGTGACGGGTTAGTCACTAGTCACAAACAGCGCGTTGGTGAAGACGCGGCACAAAAAGTCGGCGCGGCGATACTGGCTGGATATTATCGCTGTCGGTGATAAAGACAGGATGGAAAATCACAGATATTGACAGTTGTGTGTGGCGAGGGAACGCACTGTGTGGTCGCAGGTTGACTGGTCAAGATTTGTCGACGCCGTTAAAAGACGAGGCGGGGCGGCGCTAATAGTCAGTACAGGTAAAGTACTGAGGACAGTGAACTCTCTCGGGGAAGGGAGAGGTACGAGGAATTGTGAAACAGAGAAAATTGACGTTTGTTGATTCACCGGGAGGGGTGACAGAAGGGGGGAGTAACAATACCCCTACGGCAGCCAGATTTGGGGCGGGTTAATGGTGGAAAGTGTGATTGTCCACGAAGTTAAAAAGAGCAGCCGTGTTGCGGCTGAGAAGGTTGTGTGAAAAGTGTTTGTGTATGACGGAAAAGTGTCCAGTTAATTTACAGACAGAGTCAGTGTGGATTATTGTGATAAAGATTACTGAAGTTGACCTGCGGGTCAAGGTTGGGGACAGTGGAAAGTTACTGAGATTTTCCATAGTGGAACTGGATAAACAAGTTGTTTTGAAGGAAACCAGACTTTATTGTTCGTCTTTGTTGAAATCCCTTTGTGATCATTACTCTGTAATCAGAAAACATTTTACAACGAAGGATGACGTGGCAGCTCCGCGAGCATGGCTGCATACAGTTGTCAAAAGAACTTACGATAAAGAGCTAAAACGCTGGAAATTTGCTGCCATTTTCTTTTTGTTGCTGAACTTTGCCTTTAAACGCGAATCTTGTCGGGGAACGATAATCCATAACATTTATGATACAGCAAAGCGCCATCTCCACAACGAAAGTAACAAGACGTTTGGATTATTACTTTGTTGTCACCACGTTCAGGGAATGCAACAACATATCGAAAGAACATTTTGGATAATTACTATTTACCGTCAACGTTTTCTACAGTTGGAACATGTGATCACCACGTGAAATTCAGTGACCACTCGACAAAACAGCAAGTCGTTTGAAATCTAGCGTCGTAGACATTTCGGAACATTTACCAATATACATTCCCAGCATATTGTGAAAAATTATTAAAAACGAATATGTGGCGACGGATTAATAGGCACATATTTGTCAGCCAACCAGTTGGACATTTTCTTTGCTGCTTATCATCTTATAAATATTGTTTTCGGTTGTTACGCAATTATTTGTATGTGGTCCAGTGTTTGTCAGGAGTAGGAGATTTTTGCGTTGGTTCACGAAGGTCGTGAGACAGAGCAAAAGGAATTGTCTTAGGTGCATAACATATTTTCTGGGAATTAAATCGAAAAGTCGGTTTGTTTGCTTCTGCGGTGGCGCAGTGTCGGTCCTGGATAATATACCGTGCCTTTTTGCGTATATCGTCAGATCTGTGTATATTTTGATACTATAATTTTTTTTCTTTCTTTCTTTTCGTTATATTTACATATGATATTTGTTGCGTTCTGATAAATGTCATTATTGTGATCTTTCGTCGTGTCTACTGTCTAGTGGTCTGTGTCAGTTTATTATATATTACGCGCACTGTGGTCATCGTCTTACACAAGCTTGTAGATGTTACTGTGGGTTATTTCTTTGTGATCATCGTCTTCGTGTACTCAGCTTGTGAGTCTAGCGTTTGATAGTCATCACTTAGTGTTATCATTCATCAGTTTGTATATGTATATATATGTATGTTTAACAATATTTCCAGAATTGTTTTTTTTACAGCTATTGCAGATATATATGCGAGGGAGTATACGTAATATCCCCCATCACTACCTAGTGCGTGAAGAGTGACTGTGTGAGTACAGGGTGACATTATTAGTACTACGAATTTACGTACAGTCTGAGTGGAGGTGTACTTAGGGAAGGGACACAAAGACGAGCAGCAAAGTCTTTATATTATAGTTGGCTGACAGACAGCAAGGTGTCCACAAGTACAAAATGCCTACTTTAATGGAATATGTTGAAGCAGGTGAACGGTTAGGCCTGAAGGGAAAAGAGTTACAAGAGTATGCAGAAGCAAAAGAACAAAAATACGCTGAAAGAAAACAAAGACAAGCCGAAAGAGAACAGAGACAGGCAGAACTCAAGGCCAAACGCCTACAGGAAGAAAAGTTAGCTGAAGCCCAACGCCTACATGAAGTAAAGTTAGCTGAAATAGACAACAAGCGTCTACAGGAAGAGAGAGACACACAACTGGAACTTTAAAAGTTAAAACAAACAAATGCGGTGGAAATCGAGAAAGAGAAGATTAAGATGGAAGCAGAAATTGCTATTACAAAGTTAGAATTTGCATCGAAGGGTCAAAGTGAAGAAAGCAGAAGACCTTCCCATCCCTCACAGAGACTAAAACTGCCATTCTTTACGGACCGGGACCATCTTGAATCTTAGCTGGGAAGATTCGAAGCATCAGCGAAAGTGTTAGGTATTCCAGAGGGAGAGTATGCGATGCGACTTGGCGAGTTTCTTACGGGTAAGGCCCTAGATACAATGTTTAATTTACCTGTGGAATAAAGAAACAACTACACTATTTTGCGTCAACGTCTGCTTGCAAAGTTCCAACTAACTGAGCATGAATACAGAACAAAGTTTAGACAGTTAGGGCCAGAGACAAATCAAGATTTCACAGATTTTGTTAATACAGTAAAGAACACATTTAACAAATGGATGGAGCTTGCAGAAGTAGGGAAAGATTTTAATAAATTAGTGGATTTAATGTTAAGAGACAAGGTAGTATCTGCATGCAATACAAACTTAGTAGCTTTCTTTGAAGAACGTAAGCCAAAGGACATAGACACAATGTCACAGTTAGGGCAAAACTACATGACTGCACATCCAAACAGTTCTATTGGTAGACTAATGAGTGAGGAAATAGTCTGTGCAGCGTACACTAAACAGGACCAGAATCCGGTTATTAGACCAAGATCGAAAAGTGTGGATTCAACACATAGATATGAACAACAAGAACCTCAAGGCAATGCTTTTCGAGGAAACAATGTTGGTAGAGTAGGACGTTACCCATACAAAAGGGGGAATTTCCAGAGACGTCCAAATAGTTATGCCGGATGTTGGAATTGTGGGAGCTGGAGACACAAGGCAGCACAGTGTGATGCACAACCATCCAGTGAGCCAACAAGTAACGCAAGGAAGGAGATCATCTGTTTTAAATGTGGAAAGAAGGGGCATGTCAGCTATCATTGTACGATGAGGGAAACGGAGCATTCTAATGCAGCACAAGTGATTGAGACTATCAACAATGAAGATTGTAGTGGATGCAAACCTCTTTTTAAAAAAGATGGTCAGCCAGTCTTAATGTGTGGTCATACAGTGAAAGCAGGATCAGCAGTCCATGCAGGTGGAAGCATGAAGATGCACCAAGGTTTCGTTAATGATAGGCCAGCATTAACAATTAGAGATTCCGGGTGTACGTCTATCGGAGTTAGAAAAAGTTTAGTGAACCCCTCGGAGTACACATGGGAAAAGATTAGATGCATAACATTTAATGGGACAGTAGAATTCTACCCATTGGCCGTGATAGCAGTAAAAACACCATATATCACAGGAAGAGTGGTGGCGTGTGTTCTAGACTCACCAGTGGCTGATTTGATCATCGGAAACGTGCCAGGAGTTAAAGATTGTACAGAAGAAGAAGTAGTTTATTGGGACCAGAAACATAGTTTAAGTAGTAGCGAGGTAGGTACCAAAAGAAAACCTAAATTAGAGAGTATAGCTGAACAAGAAGAGGCACGTGAAGTAGACACAGGAACTCAGGGCAAGGATAGTACAGCTGAGCAGGTGAGAATTGATCTCAAACATAGTGGGAGTGACTCCCACAGGCAAGATGATACGACAGACAAATGTTTCCAAGGATGTAGTAAAGTGAGACATAGGCAATCAAAGAAGGGTAGATGGTGCTTCGAAAGGAAGAACAATGGTCTCACTCGCACGTTTTCAGATGGCGGAACTGCATGTGGGCAAGTAGTATTACCGTTAGCACATAGAGACCGATATACAAGAACAGCTCAGGATAGGGCATGTGCAGGGCACATAGGAGTAAGGCGGAAGCAGCATAGAGCAGGATGCCAGGTATATTGGCCAGGATTTAATAAAGAGGTCAGACTAAACAGAGACTCCAGTGTAACGGTACAATATGTAGATTGCAAAGTTAAGGCAGTTCAAAAGAGTGTTAACGACATCACTGAACCAGTATTAGCAAACAGATGTTTTAAAGATATAGGAAACATGAGGCATGGGTACAGGAAAAGTAGACACAGCATCGACAGAAATAGGTGGAGGTTTGAGACAAGAAAAGAACCACCTGATACAGGGTCGGTACACAAATAGGTTGTGTCTTCTTGAGGATGTTAATAGACTTGCAAGTACACAGATATTATGTTCCCTATGATATGTTTATTGTTATTATGTGAGATACTAGTCATGTATTGATGTGTGGGGAATATGGGAGTGTACTATGAGCATTTGATGTATTATTTAGTGTGGTAGCTAGAGTAAGTTGGATTTATACTTACGACTACCCAGGCAATGTGTCTGGGTCACATATTTGATAAGTATTAGTCTCCCAACATTTGAAAACGATGTTTTCTTTTGAGGGTGGGGTAGTGACACATGCCTGGGGTCATTGACATTAAGGAGAATGACCGTGCTAGTACATAAACAAGTGATCGGGCATGAGAAATAACAGAGGAATGTTGAAGAAGTAAGGTGAGTGACCTGGCTACGAGAAAAACAATCAACCCTGAGAAATAATTAGGCGGGTGTGAGTGGAGACCCCCAGGGAGGATGGGGTGAAGGACAGTTTAGTTTTGTGTGAAGTCAGGGGACTTCGGGACAGTTGATGTTTTGGCGCCGAACGGATCGGTTGTCGAGGACGTGGGAGTTTAGACTGACTGTGGGTCAGTTCTGGTGTTGTGTTGTTCTCCCAGTTGTGAATGCAGGCCTAAAAACCCAGTGGGGGTTGGATAGTTAATGGAGGCCTGAACCCAGAGTGGGTGATATAGTTAGTGGAGACTAGACCCAGTGTGTGGGTGTATTGTGTGAGGTCCAGCGGTGGATAGTAGCTGGATTAACTGTCTTGTGGATTTGATATGAAGCAGGCTTGAGAAGGCAGTAATGTGTGCTGGTTAAATTGTGAGGAGGATATTTATATTCTATGGATTATCTTGTTTCTGGATATATAAGGATGTTCCGTTTGTCCGTGTTCTTTCTGTATTAAAGGATTATGTGCGCCAACTCAATCTTGTTTAATGACTGATGGATGTGTATTACTGGGGTGAGTTGCATTGTGAGACAGTTAGATAGCTCAATTGACACACCAGGAGCATCGTTACCTAGACAACGACCATATCACGCACTTATCATCAAGAACTTCGTGATAGTGTGGAATTGCTTGACCACAGGTAGGATCCCATATCACTGTTCGTGTGGAATTGCTTGACCACAGATCGGATCCCATATCACTGTTCGTGTGGGTTTGCGAATCATACTTGTCAACCATCATGGGCGTGGTATATGATGACGATCCGCTAAAACAAACTTACATTCTAGAGAAAATAGACAAGAGGCAAGGACTTGGCGGACGTGCCATCGCGGCATGATGGTGATATGTTCACATTTAAGCTGTCCCGAGCAGTTTTTTGCTATTGGTCTGTGACGTCTTAGGGTTAATAGATGTTATAAGCCTGAACGTACAGAGGGAAATGTGACCGGTTGTTCCCTCACTTAGCGAGACGACGAACTCAGGCGTCCAACACTCGTCAGACGGCGCTCATGACAATATCAACCCAGCTCCATATAAGCCTCGTTAATGGATA
>JACEFZ010014202.1:115000-120000 GCA_014155875.1 Cepaea nemoralis
TTTCTTCGCTTTTCCTAGCGTTGTGGTTCAGGGATTCTTTGATCTCTTCTATTTACGTATTTAGGGAGGGGGAGGAGGGAGGAGGAGGAAGAAGGAAAAAAAAACTATGACAGTTGGCAGCGCGGGAATGAGAGGAAGACGTGTAGAAAATTTCATCTCAATCGGATGGACCGTTCGCGAACGCATAAAGGACAGACATACAGACATACATACAGACAGAGATACAGACGGAGATTGCCTTTTATATATATAGATAAGTTTTCCTTTATAGACATATCAGTTTAAAAATTGGAAATGTCAGTTCTGTTTGGAAAATTATCAGTTCTTCTTTATAGAAATATCAGTTAAAATAGAAATATCAGTTGTCCTTTACAGAAATATCAGTTGTTATTTATATAAATATCAGTTGTCCTTTATAGAAATATCAGTTGTTCTTTATAGAAGCAGAACCAAAACAATTATTAATATTACTAGCCACTCTATTGTCAGGAACCCAAAACACGAACGAAATAGTGGGAGACCTAAAACCAAACACATGTTGAAGAGAATTATAGACATAAATTACATTGAGAGGACATGCAGGGATCTACAGGAGATTGCAAATGATATGATGACTAGGACATTCGTGGAAGTTAACATCAAACTTAGAATTTTTAACACCAGTGTTAAGTTGGTACTAATGTATGGGTCAGAGACAAGGAGAATAACTAAAGGAATTTACAGACATTCACTAATTGACGCCTGCCCAGAATAATGGGAATAAATGACCTTAAGTGTGTCTTAAAATCTGACTTAAAGTTTGTCCTAAAATTTGACTTCAAGAGTGTCCTAAAATCAGACTTCAAGTGTGTCCTTAAATCTAACCTCAAGTGTGTCCTAAAAATCTGAATTCAAGTGTGTAATAAAATCTAATTTCAAGGTTGTTCTAAAATCTAACCTCTAGAGTGTCCTTAAATCTAACCTCAAGTGTGTCCTAAAATCTGACTTCAAGTTTGTCCTAAAAACCTAACTTCAAGTGTGTCCTAAAATCTGACTTCAAGGCTGTCCTAAAATCTAACCTCAAGTGTGTCCTAAAATCTAACCTCAAGTGTGTCCTAAAATCTGACTTAAAGGTTGTCCTAAAATCTAACCTCAAATGTGTCCTAAACTCTGACTTCTAGTGTTTTCTAAAATCTGACTTCCGGTTTGTCCTAAAATCTAACCCTAAGTGCGTCCTAAAATCTGACTTCAAGTGTATTCTTTGAATTAATGTATTCAAACGTTGTGCGTATGCACGTGTTCACCTATCGTTCGCATGAATCTGTTTATAAGTTGTTTGCACGAATCTATTTATAAGTTGTTTGCATGAATCTGTTAGCAGGTTGTTTATGTGAATCTGTTCAGAGACTGTTTGCTTTAATCTGTTAGATCGTTGTTTCTGTGAATCTGTACACAGGCTGTTTGCATGAATCTTTTCTTAAGCTGTTTATTCCAAACTGTTCATAAGTTATTTGTACGAATTTGTTCACAGACTGTTTGCATTAATTTGTTAGCAGGTTGTGTCTGTGAATCTGTACACAGGCTGTTTGCATGAATCTTTTCATAAGCTGTTTGTTCGAAACTGTTCATACCATATTTGCACGAAACTGTTCACAAATCTGTTTGTATGAATCTGTTCATAAGTTGTGTGTATGAATTTGTTCACAAGTTGTTCGCATGAATCTGTACAGGGGCTGTTTGTGTGAATCTGTTCACGGGTTGTTTGTGTGAACCTGTTCACAGGATGTTTGTATGAATCTGTTCATAAGCTGTTTGTGCGTGAATCTGTTCACAGGTTGAAAATTGTGGATTCAGTATTCGCTTCCGTCCCTTTGACACACTTTATGGGAAGAATCAATTGCAAGTCCCTGGTCTCGCTTTAGCTGTCAACTCACTGCACAGTGAGTAATCTTCATCATCATTATCATTATCATTGTTATCATTATCATCTTTATCATCATCATTACCGACATTGTGGTTATCTTAATCATCATCACCATCATCATCGTCGTCATCATCATCAACATCATAATTATCATTATCATATCATAGCCATCGTCGTTACCATTATCACTATCACATTTATTATCATCACCATTGTCGATATCATCACTATCTTCAGTAGGTAATCATGGCCGCATGGATACGAACGCGTGTTTTTAAACATCCGGTGTGCTGAAAGTCGAGGTAGCGGGTTCAACCCCTACACCGGACAGTTGGACTAAAATGTTGACTTGTCGTCCTTGACTTGTGGACGTAAATTACAAGTACCTCTGAAGTCGGAGTGGGTTCGTCTGATGGCGAGGGACACTGGTAATAGGAAAGCTAATCCACACGTAAAATTCAGTCCAGCATAACTGGAAGTAGTGTGTATGGACTACGCTTGAGTTCAAAGCGAATGAGGGCAGAACAAGAATATGTCAGATGCTTTCTTATCTTCATGCTTAGAATGATGTCTTATCTTTTTGTTTCTGATGCTTTCTTATCTTCATGCTTAGAATGATGTCTTATCTTTTTGTTTCTGATGTTTTCTTATCTTTATGCTTAGAATGATGTCTTACCTTTTTGTTTCTGATGCTTTCTTATCTTCATGCTTAGAATGATGTCTTATCTTTTTGTTTCTGATGTTTTCTTATCTTTATGCTTAGAATGATGTCTTACCTTTTTGTTTCTGATGCTTTCTTATCTTCATGCTTAGAATGATGTCTTATCTTTTTGTTTCTGATGTTTTCTTATCTTTATGCTTAGAATGATGTCTTATCTTTTTGTTTCTGATGCTTTCTTATCTTCATGCTTAGAATGATGTCTTATCTTTTTGTTTCTGATGTTTTCTTATCTTTATGCTTAGAATGATGTCTTATCTTTTTGTTTCTGATGCTTTCTTATCTTCATGCTTAGAATGATGTCTTATCTTTTTGTTTCTGATGTTTTCTTATCTTTATGCTTAGAATGATGTCTTATCTTTTTGTTTCTGATGTTTTCTTATCTTCATGCTTAGAATGATGTCTTATCTTTTTGTTTCTGATGTTTTCTTATCTTTATGCTTAGAATGATGTCTTATCTTTTTGTTTCTGATGTTTTCTAATCTTTATGCTTAGAATGATGTCTTATCTTTTTGTTTCTGATGTTTTCTTATCTTCATGCTTAGAATGATGTCTTATCTTTTTGTTTCTGATGTTTTCTTATCTTCATGCTTAGAATGATGTCTTATATTTTTGTTTCTGATGTTTTCTTATCTTCATGCTTAGAATGATGTCTTATCTTTTTGTTTCTGATGTTTTCTTATCTTTATGCTTAGAATGATGTCTTATCTTTTTGTTCTGATGTTTTCTTATCTTCATGCTTAGAATGATGTCTTATCTTTTTGTTTCTGATGTTTTCTTATCTTCATGCTTAGAATGATGTCTTATCTTTTTGTTTCTGATGTTTTCTTATCTTCATGCTTAGAATGATGTCTTATCTTTTTGTTTCTGATGTTTTCTTATCTTCATGCTTAGAATGATGTCTTATCTTTTTGTTTCTGATGTTTTCTTATCTTCATGCTTAGAATGATGTCTTATCTTTTTGTTTCTGATGTTTTCTTATCTTCATGCTTAGAATGATGTCTTATCTTTTTGTTTCTGATGTTTTCTTATCTTCATGCTTAGAATGATGTCTTATCTTTTTGTTTCTGATGTTTTCTTATCTTTATGCTTAGAATGATGTCTTATCTTTTTGTTTCTGATGTTTTCTTATCTTCATGCTTAGAATGATGTCTTATCTTTTTGTTTCTGATGTTTTTTTATTTTCATTTCTTCTGATGCTTTCTCATCGTCTTATCTCTGATACTTTCATATATTCTTCACACACTTTGTGGTTTATCTATTATATTTTGCTGAGACCACAATTAGTATGACTAAGGAAGTCATGGCAGTAAGTAAAGCAATAACATGGCTCGAGACGCAGACATTCACTAGGGCATGTTTCCTTAGCGACTCAATGAACATGCTCAAGAGGATAGAGATGGGGGGGGGGGGGGGGATCCGAAGAGAATGGTTGCTGTCTCTGGAGCGGTCTCGGCTGGCAAATATTAGTTTCATCTTCGTGCCAGGGCATGCTGGAGCACAAGGGAATGAGCGGGCTAACAAGCTCGCAGGTAACGCTACTGTGGAGGGCGGACGCGCCATGGACCAGGCTGACATTCTGAATGCTCTACGAGAAGTAAGACTTTTGCGAGAACCAAGTGATGACTGTGAATCTACAACCATGGCCAGACTGCAAGAACAGCAAATGAAAAGAGGGGTGGCCAAACAAGAACACTACGCAGGAAGCCAAAGAAGATTGATAAACCAACACAGAACTGGTGTCGTTAGCCGCTACACGCAGCGGGATTTGCTGAGGAGGGGATCCGAGCACTTATGGACTGTATGGTTCGATGTGCAATGAGGATGATCTGTCGACTAACTAATCTATTATATTTCTGACACAATGAAGTCTCCCACAATTTAACTAACCGACATAACTCTTGCAGACCCTGAATGGTTGTCGAAGGACAGAGTTATGGCGCTTGTGCCGACGGGAGAACCAAGTTTGGGGACTATCTCAGCCAGCGTCGGATTGGAACCCGAACACGCCATGTTGCTACGGCTGGCTCAGGCAGGAGTATTACAGAACCAGTAAGTTCTGGCGATTCCTGCTGTTATGCAAACAGGCCATGGCGATCAATGTTGTCCACAAATGCCGGCTTTACAAAAATATGTTTTGTTCCTCCTTGAATCTGTTAAGAGAGCCGCCGTGGTGTAGTGGCTAGACGCTCGTCTACCGACCTGCTGGACATGGGCTCGACCCGCATTGGTGCAGATTCACAATTTCTTAATTGACATGAACTCCCAGGTCGGCTGATTCTATGTTGTTGTTTTTTTTTACAGGACATCGCTGCTAACACCAGCATTTTACTGCTGTTGTTGATGTCTTGGCAAGTTTACGTTCAGTAGTTTGCCATT
>JACEFZ010014202.1:125000-130000 GCA_014155875.1 Cepaea nemoralis
ACATATGGGAATGCTTATTAAAATAATTGTCGTTGGAGATAATTGATAGTATTTCTTTTCGTTTTTTTTTTTTAGTGGAGCATGTAGTCTGTACTGAGACAGTGTTCAAACAGGTTGCGAATGTATGTATAGAGATTGGTGGTGTGTTTGATTTCTTGTGAAAGATTGTTCCATAACTGAGCGGCAGAATACGATAAGCTTGTTTTGTCTAAGCCTATCCTAGGTTTGAGGTCATGAAGTATGCTTAATCATTCGCTATGTCTTGCGTTATATTTAAACATAGCCAAAAGTAGCGTGTGGCGCATTTTGAAATACTATTTTGTGAATTAGTTTGGCCTTATTAAAAAGTGAGCATTTGTGGAGTGGCAGTAACTACAGATCCGCACCGATCTCACCTGTCTCCGCGGTGATGGCGTTGCAGACGCAATTCGTAATACCGCTTACCCGCTTTCGAAACACAGCGGTGATCGATTTGGCAGCAGACCGTGTCTGGCTGGTTTTAACGTGTTGGTATGGGAGTCGGTCGTTCAGAAAGCAATGGCAGACTACTGAAAGCAAAATTTGCCAGGACATCAACAACGGCAGAAAAAATACTGGTGTTGACTGCGACATCCTGTAAAGGATATGCAACTTTAATTAAACGCTCTGCCCTTTTATGGAGTGAATAAAGGCGTTTTGTTATTGATTTGGAGCATTAATCCCAGATTGTAGAGCAATATGTGTTTGTACGTGGGAAATATAAAATATCTTTCTCGTGTTTTCATCAAGGAAATTATTATTTTGTCAAGTAGGTAAATTTGTTTCGTTATTTGTTTAACGAGAGCGTGAACATGGGGAATAAAGGTTAGATTTCTATCAGTGATAAGACCAAGTGCTTTGTGCTGGATTAAACTTTCTACAGACGTGCTACCAACGTGCAGCTGAAGAGTTCTATGCGAGTTTAGAGTGTGAATCTTTGCCTGGTTGCTATTAACATAGATTTTGTTTTGGAATGTTAATTTGTATACGGTTGGTGGAGGCAGTCACGGAGGCGTTCTTCTGGCTGTAGGACAAACTGCACGCGCATGTTGTGCTTGTAACGGACTCACTCTCCAGGCAGCGACCAGAGGAACTGACCGACACTCACGGCTCCCAGGAAAGGCCTGAAAGATACATAATCAGACTGCTACTGGTAACATCGATATTGGGACTCTTCGCTGGCTGTTGCTGATGAGGACGGAGCACTTATGGGGGTATCCCGAGTGCCGAGATGTCGGTTTTTGACTGAACTCAACTCAACTCCATCCAGTTTGTATCGACACATAACAAACAAGGCCGTGTATTTCATCTATCTGGTATACAATAGAAAGTCAAAACAAAGGACTTAGTCTGAATAAAAGAATAATTGAAGTAATGGTTATTATAACTGATTCAGTGGCGAAGGATAATATATCCTCAAATGTGACCCCCCCCCCCCCCCCCACATTTGAACAGAGGACGATATATCACCATACTAGTGTCATCGTGTTGTTCTGTTTGGTGATGGGTGGCACTGGATAGTATCATTCCACGTGACTGTAGAATGTCTTTGATGTCGTCAACCCATTTTCTTCTCGGGCGTCCTTTTCCTCTCGTAGCAGATCTTCTTTGATGTAGGACCAGTTCTGGTAGTTGATGGTATTGCATTCTACCGAGATGGCCAAACCACTTGATCTTCTGCCTTTCAATATGTGTGGCACAAGGTGTTCATCCCATTTCTGTCTGATAATATCATTTCTTACTCGGTTTCGGATTGTTAATTTGGCAACTGTCCCCAGGCATCTCATCTCGAAGGTGTTGATTTTGCGAAAAGTGTGATTTGGATAATGTCCAAGTCTGACATTGGTTGCATAGTGTTGGTGTGAATATGCTGTTTATTAGCAGTCTTCTTTTTGCGGACATGGGTATATTTTGATGTTTCAGTATTGGTGATAGTTGGTATATAAGTGCACTTGCTTTTTGATATCTGATTTCGATTTCACTGTCTATTCTGCCACATTCTGTGATCATGCTTTCAAGATATTTGAATTCTTTAACTCGTTTCAGAAACATGCTATTTATCAGTCTACTTAGTGGACCAGGAGATCTGCTAATGTGCATTACTTCAGTTTTGGCTGTATTTATATTCATATTGTATCTGCTGCATGTTGTCTCAGCGTATTAATATGATATTGCAGTTTGCCCTTGTCGCTGTAAAACAGAATAATGGAAGCCGGGATCACAATGAGCAAATTTAGTAACTGAACATATACCAGTATGAATGGAAAAGAGACTTAATCAGTCTTTAGGAATAACTGTGCAGTCGACAGGCTTTAAAATTCCATGCTCGACCATCTCTCAACACTTGTTTCTTCCTCTTCTTCTTTCGTTCGCTTGAAATGTGTCTATAACTGCAATGTTGTCTCTTGTATGCAATTAATTGTTTTTTGTTTGTTCACTAAGTGTTCCATAGAGTTTATCATCCACTATTGTTTCTCTACACCAGAAAATTTGCCTAGATATGTTGTATGTTGGGCAGTCTTGGAGTATGTGCTCTGCTGTCTGCGACGCCAATCCACATGTGCACATGGCTGATTCGCCAATCTTGAATTGTGTATACATGTGGTTGTGTAATCTATTGTGTCTTGTTCTGAGACGCAGAATATTGATTTGTTCTGGTCTGCCAATAAGGTTGTTGGCGTCTTTAGCAGATTTTGATGGTTCGACATCTGCTAATTTGAGGTCATAAAATTAACAAAGAAAAAGCACTTCGTAAAATGTATTCGACGAACAATAAACGATTTAAAATAAATCAAAGCGTTAGCAATTTAGCGGCTCCTACAAATTTTGTGCTAACACAAATTTTTGAATTCGCTATTACCGTGAGGGTAACTAATACTCTACATTCGAACAATATCAGTGACTATGTGGTTTCAAGTATTTCCACCGAAGCATAATTCATTTATTCACTTTATAGGATAAATAACTTTGAAGTATGCACCTGATGAGATGCAGCGAAATATGCATGGCAATAAATAATGCAACTTATGCTTTGTGGCTTCTATGCTTAAATGAAAGATGTCAGCACAAGAAGAAGTTGAAAAAGAGGAGGGGTGAAGGAGGAGGAAGATAGGAGACGGTGAAGGATGATTAGAGGAAGTGGAGAAGGAGAAGGAGAGGGCCGGAGAAGAAGAAGATGAAGAAGAGGGAGGTGAAGGGGGAGGAGAAGAGGGGAGAAAAAGAAGGTGGAGGGAGAGGAGAAGGAGGAGGAGGGTGTCAAAGAAGACGAGAGGGAGTGGAGAAGAAGAAGGATAAGGAGAATAGGGGGCGAAGAAGAAGCGGAAGAAGACGATGAAGAAGAAGACTTCTAGCAATCAGTTTTTCACGTACTTGAAATTAAAAGACATAAACAAAATGACAGAAACAGATGTTAAATAGCAAACTAGACAACGGAAAAACAGACAGCGAAAGATTGTATTTCAACTAAAAACATACATGAACAACATCGTACGATGCACACATAAGATAAATAAGAAACTATATCGACACGAGTATTTATTTCTTCAGCAGAATTTTATTTTTAGCCATTTGAAGGTCTACATTTGCATAAACTGTCGACACAGGAGACAATACATAGGGCAAAATGTCGAGCATCACGTGACTGCTGTTGGCATAGGCGCGGGAAAACGTTGCCATGTCAACGGTGCAACACAGAACAAGGTCGGTACAAAGATGGCGCACATTGCCGCCATTTGTGACGTGGTGGTGACAATGATTTCTGCATGCAGCTGTGTCTCAAAGTGAAGGTTGCGTTTACCATGTGGTGGTATTTTGTGAACATTTGTAAATACATACTGATTTTAATGTGTATTCAGACAGAGAATATACATTATTGTTTCAACTGTAACTGCATTATAACTGTATTGCTGTTATTGTTATCGTCAACACTTGGAAACACAAACTGGACACATAATCTGACATTGACCGCATACCTTTCACAAAATGGCGACTGCCTGCAAACCACATTCGCACATGAGTAGAAGAATTGCAAAATGAAAGTCACAAGGCAAACATTTGACCATCTAGAGTCGATTGAAATACTCACTCCTCGGAGCAAGCCTAGACGCGACAGATAAAATTATAAGTCTAACATATAACACTCTGTTGCCTGAGATTTCTATAATACCTGCTTTGTGTAGCCTTCTTAATAAATTGCTTGATTACTTTTCTTCTGATTGTATTCTTATCTTATTGCCTCCATTGACTTTATCTTTGAAAATGTCTGTTTCTTTTGTTGTTAACTGTTGTATGAAATCTTTTCTGTGCAAGCGTTTTAATTCGAAAAATCTGGTGTTTTTATTTTGGTGACAAAGAAGGTTTTGTTATTCTCATGTTAAAATTCTTTGTAAATGATTATATTGTATACTTTTATTGTAAACAAATAAATTGAATAACAATAATGTAAAGTTAGAATTATGGTACTTAAACATCCAGCAAAGAAAGTGGAAATAACTTCTTTATCAATCTTTTCTACAATATATTTGGTAGCTGATGGTACATAACAACTTATTAATATTGTATACATAATATTTGCGTAGATTGGGGGATGCGTAGAGTCCGAAACACCACCAGATGATAGTGCAATGTTCTTTTCTTTGTTCTTGAAGATGTTCGGGTAGTTTCTGTTTGGAGTCGCTTGATTTAGAAGCATTTGCGGTGGACGATTGATGGGCCAGACTCATCGTACTCCTGCTTGGAGATCCACATCTGCTGGAAGGTGGACAGAGAGGCCAAGATGGAGCCACCGATCCAGACGGAGTATTTACGCTCGGGTGGGGCAATGATCTTGATCTTCATGGTGCTTGGGGCCAGAGAGGTGATCTCCTTCTGCATACGATCAGCAATACCTGGGAACATGGTGGTGCCTCCGGACAAGACGGTGTTGGCGTAGAGATCCTTACGGATGTCGACATCGCACTTCATGATGGAGTTGTAGGTGGTTT
>JACEFZ010014202.1:132500-135000 GCA_014155875.1 Cepaea nemoralis
AAGTAATCAACCGATCATAAACAAGACAATCAATCATTCAGTCATTCAATCAATCAGCTGAGGAGCCGATCACCGAGAATTGAGAATGTCTTCCCTCTAACGGTAAAGCATATTGTCATTTTCAGTTAGTGAAACAAGTGCCCAGTAAATCATAAACAACCAACAAATGATGGGGCAGCCGGCCACGTCCTGTATGAGATATGCAACCAACTTTCAAAGTAAAGCAAAAGTGCCTGAGACAATCTTGGTATATGATGTTAAGCCACATATTTATATTGACGAATGGGCGCTATATGGTCGATGTGGTGAATCTCACGTCTGGCACATTTACTACCCAGGACAAGCCTTGATACCAGTTTTAGGCTAAGTCACTTGGGAGTCCAAATTTAAAAACAAACAAACATAATTCCCCGACGTAATGGGAATTGGAACAGATAACCCCGCAGAAATCGGATGTGTAGGCCTAACGGCACAAGAACTGTAGTAAACAGGCACAACGCAATTACGTCCGAAAAAACTTTCCGGATGAAGGCAGAAAAAGAGGAAGGAACAGATAACAGTCAGTACGTCGCAATCAACCCAAGCATTTTGGCTGCTTGGTATTTACTCAGCAATGTCGACGTGCTGTAGTTTGCCATTGATTTCTGAACAACCGACGCTCATATAATCAAAATCATCGCCAGCTGGTCCTGCTTCAAATCGTTGGCGGCTTATTTAGAATCATCGACTCGCTATGCCAGGCAACTGTGTGCCGAAAAAAAAAATCCTACGTGTTTTACAAGTTCATTTTCGGAAATATATTTCCAGTAACGAATGGTAATAGTTATTTGTAGCTCATTGCTTCATATCCACTTAGAGTTGGAGATTCTAACACATGTTAACCCACAGATTACCATAAGCGATGTGTGGAAATAGGGGATGGATATTTTTTATGCTGTGTAGTGCGTCCTTTACTCTGTACTTCCTTCTTCTTACTTCTATAAGTGTCAACAATACATATGTGTTCATTTACGAACTGTCTTAGTGGCCTCAAAGGTTTCCCCAATTGATGCTTTTGTGTAAATTACTGGCAATTTTTAAAAGTTATCTAGACCTTTCTATCATGAGCATGTCTTTTCCTCTTTCTTAAGTGCCCATGTTTTGTATGTGTGAGTACACGAAAGGCCGACATGTGAAGGTGTGGTACATGTTTCGTTTTGTCTAATGGGGTATACGAATTTCCCATTTCTACATCTCCCCCAAACGAAACAGTAACAACTGCTAGAATTTCAGTTTAAATTTCGTCACAGTAACAGAAAACTTCCGCCCTCATAGGATGAAATCACCGGGGCTTCCCTCATTTCACCCACGCCAGGCCGAGTTTAACCTGCCATACCATATATGTCCTTGTCAAGATGGCGTCGACTGCGCGAGCACTCCACGCGAAGCATGACGTCAGACTCGCCCTGCGCAGACAATCATGGAGGGGTCTTTCCTGCTGGGAGCAGACATTTTTTGCAGCGCGCTTTGGATGCGGGCCAGACCTTCAAGACGTTTGTTTTTTTAACTTGAAGACGAGCACTATAAGCATCCATCCTTGACGACTGCTTGATCAGCAGTGAAATTTCCTGACGTCATCAGATATTATTGGCTTCTTTTCTAGTGCAATATTATGCAATCTGGCTTCTGTGGTGGTTTAATTCTTTATGTCCCATATACTTATTAATTTTAACCCTTTCTACCGCAAACCGTTCAGTCTCGAAAGGTCACAGTAGCTGTTTGTTGGGGGAATTACGATAACAGATCAATCACAAGTGTATTACTATTAGTTTGAGGTTTCTGAGAGATTGGGATAGTGGAGATGTGGTTTATGAGAAATTGAAGGTAGTAGTGGATATGTGGTTTCTGATAGATTGGAAGTTGCTAAGATGTGGTTTCTGAGAGATTGGAGGTAGCGGTGATGTAGTTTATGAGAGATTGGGGGTAGTAGTGGAGATCTATTTTCTGAGAGATTGGAGGTAGCGGGGATGTAGTTTATGAGAGATTGGGGGTAGTAGCGGAGATGTATTTTCTGAGAGATTGTAGGTAGCGGGGATGTAGTTTATGAGTGATTGGGGGTAGTAGTGGAGATGTATTTTCTGAGAGATTGGAGGTAGCGGGGATGTAGTTTATGAGAGATTGGGGGTAGTAGTGGAGATCTATTTTCTGAGAGATTGGAGGTAGCGGGAATGTAGTTTATGAGAGATTGGGGGTAGTAGTGGAGATGTATTTTCTGAGAGATTGGAGCTAATAGTGGAGATGTGGTTTATGAGAGATTAGAGGTAGTAGTGGAGATATGGTTTATCAATGATTGGAGGTAATAGTGGAGATATGGTTTCTGAGAGATTGGAAGTTGCTAAGATGTGGTTTCTGAGAGATTGGAGGTTGCTAAGATGTGGTTTCTGAGAGATTGGAGGTTGCTAAGATGTGGTTTCTGAGAGATTGGAGGTTGCTAAGATGTGGTTTCCGAGAGACTGGAGTT
>JACEFZ010014202.1:137500-152500 GCA_014155875.1 Cepaea nemoralis
AATGGATCATCATGTACCATGCCGACAAGTGTGGGTGGTGATATTTCGCCATCTCACTCGACTACCAGAGTCGTGGATCAGCTTCTGCGTTCTTGTGCCGACCATATCACGTGGCCAAGCCATCCTTGGTATTTACTTCTCTTCCTTCCCCTTGTTCTTTCCCCCTCAATATTGCCAGTTGTCGCCAAGTTCTCATAGTTTAATTTCTTCGCATAACGTGCCCACAAATTCTTGACTCAAATATTCAACGGATACTAGTGCACTGTTCCTTCAGAGAGTTGCCCCTAGTCATTTGAAGGCGACAGATTCGAACCCTCGTGTCAAGAATTTTCAATGTTTAATTTGCCGCCTGCGTCATTTGATGTGTACATCTTCCTTTAACTTCTCGTATGAGTGGCTATCGATAATCGAGAATTTACTTCTGATGTTAGTTCTTATAGGCCCATACACAATCTTCACATTTGACATCACTGTTATCGTATATTAACTCATTATCTACTTGGATATATTTACTGATTACCCCAGCCAGTGCATACTTTTCTGAACTCAGTATGCTGTTGTCACTTTTATCCATTCTATACCTGCCCAGATGTTGGCCTGACCTGGCAACACTCATTGTTACCGTAACTCGCTCTGTTCCATATTTATTTTGAACCCATCTTATACAAGCATATTTTTATTTTAAGCAACATTAGTATGAGATGGAACGCTTTGGCAAACTAATGAAAGTAACACTTGCCAAGTAAATCACAAACTGCCAATACATGCTGGGGTTAACCGTAACGTCCTGTAAAGCACACACAACTAACTAGTAGAGATAGAAAGATGTAAACATCCTTGTTGACAGCACTAAGATATGACAGCACAAGATATGACAGCACCAAGATATGACAGCACAAGATATGACAGCATCAAGATGTGACAGCACCAAGATGTGACAGCTCCAAGACATGACAGCCCCAAGATATAACAGTAGTAAGATTTCACAGCACCATGATATGACAGCACCAATATATGACAGCACCAAGATATGACAGCACCAAGATATGACAGCACCAAGATGTGACAGCTCCAAGACATGACAGCCCCAAGATATAACAGTAGTAAGATTTCACAGCACCAAGATATGACAGCACAATATATGACAGCATCAAGATATGACAGCACAAGATATGACAGCATCAAGATGTGACAGCACCAAGATGTGACAGCTCCAAGACATGACAGCCCCAAGATATAACAGTAGTAAGATTTCACAGCACCATGATATGACAGCACCAATATATGACAGCACCAAGATATGACAGCACCAAGATATGACAGCACCAAGATGTGACAGCTCCAAGACATGACAGCCCCAAGATATAACAGTAGTAAGATTTCACAGCACCAAGATATGACAGCACCAATATATGACAGCATCAAGATATGACAGCACCAAGATATGACAGCACCAAGATATGACAGCACCAAGATGTTACAGCACCAAGACATGACAGCACCAAGATATGACAGCCCATGGCAGATATGGGAAGTCGCTTAAGAGGATTAATGATCCCATGGTACTCAATCAATTGCATTTGTGAGGCTGGGATATGGAAATATAAACATGGATAGATGTGTGTTATTTCGTACCTAGAATGGCAAACAATGTAAAATGCGTGAATTGGAGCCTAGATTAGCCAACAGTGTTAAATGTATGAGATAACAACCCTTGTTGTATTTCGATTTTTGCCACCAAGGATAACAACTAGTGTTAAATTGTTCTGGTTGGGATCCAAGATAGTAAACCAACGTTACAAGTATGTTTTTGTGACCTTAGATAAGACACGGTGTTACATGTGTGTGCTTGGTTCTTAAGATAACAAAGTGTGATCGTTTTCTTGTTGGGACCTACGATAAACAGTTTTAATTGTGTGTTATTGATACCTACGATAACGAATAGTGTTAGATTTGTGTTGTTGAGACCTAAGATAACGAACATCGCTAAATTTCGGTTGTTGAGATCTAGAATGGGAAACGATGTTATATGTGTCTATTTGCGAATGAGATAATAGAGGGTGTCAAATGTGTGAAGTTAGGACCAAGTGTAACAGCTAAATGTGTGAATTTAGGACTTAAGATAACAAAACAGCACTACATGTGTTTATTTGGGAAATAGATAAAAATTGGTGTTAAATAGCTAGACCAATTGTAACAGAGTTAAGTGTGTGTAATCGGCACCTTGGATAACAGTGTTACATGTGTGAAGCTAGGGCCAATGATAAAAAAATAAATGTGTACAGTTGGGAACCTTAGATAACAGTGTTACATGTGTGTAGTTGGGATCTTTGATAAAAATGTTACATGTATGTAGTTAGGGCAAATGATAACAGTTCAAATGTGTGTAATTGAGACCTATGATAACAGTGTTACATGTGTGTAGTTGGAATCTTTGATAACAATGTTATATGTATGTAGTTAGGGCAAATGATAACAGTTCAAATGTGTGTAGTTGGGACCTAGGATAACAGTGTTACATGTGTGTAATTGGGACCTTGGTACCAATGTTACATGTTTGAAGCTAGGGCCAATGATAGCAGTTCAAATGTATGTAAGCTGGACCTAGGATAACAGTGTTACATGTGTGAAGTTAGGGTCAATGATAAAAAATAAATGTGTACAGTTGGGAACCTTAGATAATAAAAGATGTTAAATTTGTATCTTTGGGACATGGGAATGCAAGCAGAGGTTTCTTTGTGTCACCTAGACTCCAGATAGCACCCATTTCATTATTTATTTTATGTTATATTTTATTTACAGTTGAAACGCAAGATATTAACAATTGTTACATTGCTATCTTCTTGGAATAAAGATATGATCTTTTGTTAAAAGACTTGTTAGGTAGTACGTTGGCGACTATTGTACACACTTTAAAGCTGGACATATTAATGACTTTAAAAAAAAACAGTTACCGTTTACATCTGAAATAATAAATGACACTGAATTTTTTACAGCTGGAGCACAGAATAACAAATGCTGTCACACTTTTACATTTTGAGTCTATAATAACAAATATTGTTACATGGTTTTATTTAGAACGCAGATAACGAAATATTGTTACATTTTTACGGTTGGAACCGAGAATAACACATGTTGTTACAGTTTTACAATTGGAGGCCTAGAATAACTATTATCGTTACATGTCTGTACTAAAACCTAGAATAATAAATACTATTATTACATGTAGATCCTTGAATAACACATCGTTTTTGCATTATTGTTATTCTGAGATCCAGTACATTGATGTAAGAATGTTTTTATTGCTCAGAATAAAATTTTACGAAACATTGAAAAGTGACTATAGATTTATTGTTGAATATATATTTGTTTTTGAATATAGAGGTAATGATGAATATAGATTTGTTGTTGAATATAGATTTATGGTTGATTATAGATTTATTGTTAAATCTAGATTTAATGGGGACTATATATTTACTGTTGAATATAGATTTAATGGTTAACATACTTTTGATTGTTGATTATAGACTGAATGTTGAATATACATTATATGTTGAATATAGACTGAATGTTGAATATACATTGCATGTTGAGTATAGACTGAATGCTGAATATAGACTGAATGTTGAATATAAATTGAATGTCGAATATACACTGAATGTTGAATATAGAATGGATATTGAATGTAGACTACATGTTGAATATACCCCGAATATTGAATATACACTGATTGTTGAAACTAAACTGAATGTTGAATATAGACTGAATATTGAATATAGATTTAATCTAGAATATACACTGACTGTTGAATATACACTGAATGTTGAATATATATTCTGAATATTGAATGTAGACTAAATGCTGAATATAATAATATACTGAATATTGAATATATACTTAAAGTTGAATATAGGCTGAATCTTGAACAGGGGTTGCATTTTAATTATGGTTGCACAAACGTGAAAGATAAATAATGAAACTGACCTGGTGACGGGGTCTTCCGACGATAGAGGGAAAGACGGCCCTAGGGGCATCATCTCCGGCGAACCCGGCCTTGCACATACCGGAGCCATTGTCCACTACCAAAGCGGCTACTTCCTCGTCACACATTGTGTTCTGTTGTTGTGGGTGTCGGGCACGACAGAGATTCTATGGTACGGGTACCTTCGGTTGCTGCGACGAAGAGTCTGGTGAAAGAAACAAGGGTTGCTCCCGTTTTATATCCGGGGGTCACGAAGCGGATTTTTCCCGGAATCCCTGAAGATGATGCCGGCGCGACATCCATATTTGGTAGCCGGGTTAGTGAGTTTACTCTCAGGGTACGACTGAGGAATTGGGAAGGAGTGAGTCGGTTGTGAGGGAGGGAATGGAGGTGGAGGTGGGGGGAAGCGGCGCGGCTGAGCGGTTGGTGGTAGTGCGGAGAGGTGAGGTGGAAGAATAGAGAAGAGGGTAAATGGGTGTCGGGACGCCGATGGCTGGCTTGAGTCGTTTAGGGAGATCGTTTGTTAGGGGATTTGTGGGTGAGTCAAGTTGAAGCGGGGTGTTGAAAGCACAGCAAATAGCTACCGTGCTTGGATTAGCTGTGAGGGTTGATCTTCTGAATTTCGTGTCAGTTATTTAACCCCTCATGTCTAACAAGTTTGTTTCTTTAACTCGTTGTAGTCTAGGGCTGGCGAGAAAAGCAGTTGGGCACGGCACCTAAATTTGCCTTGATCTGGTATATCTAAAGGCCTGACATTTCACACCATTCGGTAGAAGTAGTAAATTATACAGTAGTAAAGTGGTATAAATAATAACTTATAAAGTATTAAAGTGGTAGGAGTAGTAAGTTACAAAGTACTAAAGTGGTAGAAGTAGTAAGTTATAAAGTACTCACGTGGTAGAAGTAGTAAGTATTACAGTACTAAAGTGGTAGAAGTAGTAACTTATAAAGTACTAACGTGGTAGAAGGAGTAAGTATTACAGTACTAAAGTGGTAGAAGTAGTAAGTTATAAAGTACTAACGTGGTAGAAGTAGTAAGTTATAAAGTACTAACGTAGTAGAAGTAGTAAGTAATACAGTACTAAAGTGGCAGTGTAGTGACTTAACGCTCGCCTGCCGCCCTGTGGTCTAGGGTTTGTATCCACATTGAGGCGGGATGTTAACCTTGACCTAGGCTCCCAGGTCGACTTAGCCTAAAATGGCCCCCAGGAAATGTCTGGGGAAGCAAAGGCGGCCGGCGGGATGTGGACTACATCGGCTGCCCAGGAGTCACTGGTCTATACACATACAGGTCTAGCACCGTATGTCCAATACACCTGAAGGCATTTAAACCAATTCTTTACCTTACCTTACCTTACCTTACATTACCTTACCTTATCGTACCCCACCCTACCCTACCCTATCCTACACTACCCTACTCTACCCTACCCTGCCTTACTTTACTTTACTTTACTTTACTTTACTTTACTTTACTTTACTTTACTTACTTTAGTGGCAAGACAAAATCACAAATACTGAAGTATTGGAAAGATCAGGTTGTGTGACGGTGTGTTCCATGCTCAGTCTTCGTAGACTTAGATGGATAGGACGCTTTAGGAGGATGGATGATGGTAGAATACCAAAGGACATCTTTTTTTGGTGAATTACAAATGGGTAGGAGATCTCAAGGTCAGCCTCTACTACGATACAAAGATGTGTGTAAGTGGGACATGATTGATGCAGGCATTGATAATGCACATTGGGAGCAAGTCGCCGCTGAACGTGTTGCATGGAGGGCAACTATCAGAAATGGAATAAAGACAAAGGAGAAAATGATTGCAGATAAAGCACACATAGAGAGTGAGAGACGTAAGATGATGCATGATGGTGGAAATGATCATGTGTTCACATGCATCCACTGTGGACGACCATGTACAGCGCGAATTGGCCTTATCAGTCACATTCGCCACCGCTATGGGTTGTAGTTATTAAGCATTTTTGAAGCACAATGTAACAAACTATCGTCTGTCAAGACGGAAAGGTGCCAATAAAACACTTTACTTTACCTTACTTTACTTTACTTTACTTTACTTTATATACGCCAGTGATCCGGGGCTTGTTTCCGGATCCGGTCAGGGATATGCACTACTGACGAGCTCAAACGAGGTCGAAACTCGAGTATAGTGCTTCCGCATTGACGTGGATAGGCCTTAGGTTCATACCAGAATGCGATCAGCGTTGCCAGTAGTGGGTTGTGCTCAATATTTAAAATTCAAATCCCGAAATAACCAAATTAATCAATTTACTTTATATCCTGACGCCAGTATCTGTCACGGAGTCAAGCTTACTTTATAATTTTCTCATTGTGATAGGAAAGCTTACATACTGCGATATTGTTGTTGTTGTTGTTTTTTTTTAATTTTGTTGTTTCTGTTGTTGTTGTTAGTTTTGTTGTTGTTGGTTTTGTTGTTGTTTGTGAAGATTTTGAAAGACTGAGTTCTCACTCTGAAGTCCGATGCATTGCCGTTTTAGCCGTGAACAGGCTGGCTTTTATCCAGGTAAGGATGGTTGTACAGTCTCTTCTTCAGACTCAATACCAGAGTGTCATCTTTACGGGGAATATACTAAAGTGCTCTCCGTTTCCGCTCTCATAATTCATAAACCAGATGTGGAAGACTTAAACTGCACAAGAGGCAAATTAGGATGTATATAGGTCATGATGCAGCACGCAAACACGGACTGGTGGGGATTAGATAACGAAGATGAAGATAAAGCAGCAGGCGAAGAAGAAGGAAGAAGAAGAAGAGAAGAAGAAGAAGAGGGGAAGGAGAAGGAGGAAGAAGAAAAAGAAGAAGGAGGAGGAGGAGAAGATGATGATGATGATGATGATGATGAAGCAGCAGCAGCAGAAAACGAAGAAGAAGCAGTAGAAGAAACTTAACGAATAGTAGCCCCGGGAAGGTTAACCCGGTCAACAAAAGCCCGCAGAAGTCGGATGTGTCGGCCTAACGGCGCAAGAACGCAGCTCTGCTGTAAACAGGCACAACGCAGTCACATCCGAAAAAAAAAATCCGGATGAACGCAGAAGAAGAAGAAGAACGAATAGTAGCCTACCATGCATGTCGCAAGACTAAAGTAGGCGGCATCATCATCATCAAGTGCCATGCCCATAAGCGTGGTCTATCATGTGTCGCCATCTCATACGATCACCAGAGTCGTGGATCAGCTCTGTGATTGTCTCTCGATCATGTCATGTGGCCAAGCCATTCAGATATGTACCTCTCTGCTTTCCCTTTGTTCTTTTCCCCTCGATATTGCCAGTTGTCACCAAGTTCTTCATTTTATTTCTTCTTATAACGTGCCCAAACATTCGTGACCCGTCTACGTACAATTTATCTAATCAGTTTACGGCTTTCATTTGTTTGTGGAGGACTTGCTAATTTGTTTTTCTGTATGATGTTCTTTGCATTTTCCTCATAAAACTAATTTCCGCTGCCATTATATGTTTTTCAGGTTATAACGCTTGGCGAGAGCATCGCACAGTGCACGAAGTCCATAGCGCCAGAGATGACCCATCTGGGTTCAATACAACAATTTCACTAGTGGTCGGAACGGCGTAGTCTGGGGAACGAACCTACATCCTTCAAAGCGCAAGCGAAATCCCGGGTTCAAGCCCCGGTGAGGGCCGGAATGTTTTCACGTGAACTTCTAGTAACATAATTTCCCCTGGCCTCTGGGTAGTGAGATCGGACGCCCGTATGTATTGTTAAAACATAAAAAATCCCTTGACAGTTGGAAATCGAAAAGGAGTAGCCTAACGGCATGCTGCCCGGGCAAAATTTCGTGTGTTGCCAGGGCCCTTACGGGGGAGCAAAGAATAGTAACACTGTTGCCTACCATGCACGTAGTAAGACGCGGCTAAGGAGGATATGGTTCCGTCGCCCTGGTACTGAGTGAGTGCGTGGTGCGACACTGTGAGCTGTGAGTTTTGCGTGGAATGCTTTAACATCTGTCCGCGGTTGTTTGTAGCGTGAACTGCATGTTTGGAACGATGGCGGCCGGCTGTTGCTGGATTGACTGGTTTGCCTTTTCGGCTCACGAGTGCATTTTTCAGGAGACTACTGGGAGTCGCCGCTGGAGCTACGGAGTTCGTGCTCTGTGCGGCGCTTTTGGCGGGTCGTCCAAATAGGATAAAACCCGGGTCAATGAAGTCTTTCTGGTGACTGCCGTTTCCATCGACGATGAACTGTATTTTTCATGGAGGACTTTTGTGTTGGCATTCTGGCGGCGGCATTAAGCATAGTGTACCTGTGTGGGCTGTTGGCTTGCCGATACTCCTGTCTATTACATTGTGAGGAGAATTTTGTGTGATATTCACTGGCACAGGAACGGAGAAATATGGATCGACTCGTTGCCGTGAAGTTGGAACCTCAACTAACTAACTAACTGACTAACTAATTTCGAGTTAAAAATCTACCCAAAGTATTTCAGGATCCTCGCCGGTGCTACGGAGTTCGTGCACTGAGCTGAGATTCTCCGGACTCAAGCTTTTACATTTCGTCGCAGTCAACGCCAGCATTTTTTTTTTGCAATTGTGATCTATTGGCAAGTTTACGTTCAGTAGTTTGCCATTGCTTTCTGAACGACCGGCACCCATACCATTTCCGTAAAAAACCAACGCAAGGAGGTCTGCTGCCAAATCGCCCGCATCCGTGTTTCCAACGCGGGTACACGGGATTAGGAACTGCGTCCGCAACTCCTTCGCAACGGAGCCGGCTGAGCTTAATCTACCGGTCCAAATAGGGGTGGGGTGGGGAGGGAGATCGTAATGTGACTGTACAAGACACAGCACCAACCGCCATACAATTGTCTGTACAAGACATGTAGCACCAACCATCATGTAAGCTATAGATTGTCTGTACAAGACACAACACCAACCACCATGTAAGCTATAGATTGTCTGTACAAGACACAACACCAACCACCATGTAAGCTATAGATTGTCTGTACAAGACACAACACCAACCACCATGTAAGCTATAGATTGTCTATCCAAGACATATAGCACCAACCATCATGTATGCTATAATTTGTCTGTACAATACATATAGCGCAAACCACAATGTATGTTATAAATTGTCTATACAAGACACAGCACCAACCGCCGTGTACGCTATAGGTTGTCTGTACAAGACACAGCACCAACCACCATGTACACTATAAATTGTTTGTACAAGACACAGTACCAACCGTCATGTACACTATAAATTGTCTGTACAAGACACAGTACCAACCGCCATGTACGTTATAGACTGTCTGTACAAGACACTGCCCCAACCACAATGCACGCTATAAATTGTCTGTACAAGAAACAGCACCAACCGCCATGCACGCTACAGTTCATATAAAGTTCACGCTTCCCTGATCTCTTAAGTGATTGCTCCCATCTGCCCATGACCTACATCTCAGCTCCAGTCTATACAAGCTTTCCATTTAAATCTTTCAGTGCCAGACAGACTTACGGTGTCTCAGTGGCGACGTACTTACGTCCCCTGCCTCGCACTCCGAAGGTTGTGTGTTCGATCCCGTGCAACGTCGTTCGGTTCACGAGTGCAGTTGTTGAGGGTCGTCGCTGGAGCTACGGAGTCTGTGTTTGGTGCGACGCTTTCGACAGACCACCCTGCAGAAAGAGACTGATCAGTTTAGGAGAAAACAGCTATTACTTTAATTTCCCCTGTCCCAGACAGTTATTACTTTAATTTCCCCTGTCCCAGACAGTTATTACTTTAATTTCCCATGTCCCAGACAGTTATTACTTTAATTTTCCCTGTCCCCGACTGTTATTACTTTAATTTCCCCTGTCCCAAACAGTTATTACTTTAATTTCCCCTGTCCCAAACAGTCATTACTTTAATTTCCCATGTCCCAAAACAGCTCTTACTTTAATTTCCCCTGTCCCAGACAGTTATTACTTTAATTTTCCTTGTCTCAGACAAGTATTTCTTTAATTTTCCTTGTCCCAGACAGTTATTACTTAAATCTCCCTGTCCCAAACAGTTATTACTTTAATGTCCCCTGTCCCAGATTCTTATTACTTTAATTTTCCCTGTAACAGACAGTCATTACTTTAATTTCCCCTGTCCCAAATAGTCATTACTTTAATTTCCACTGTCCCAAACAGTTATTACTTTATTTTCGCCTGTCCCAAACATCACTACTTTAATTTCCCCTGTCCCAGACAGTTATTGCTTTAATTTCCCCTGTCCCAGATCTTTATTACTTTAATTTTCCCTGTCCCCGACAGTTATTACTTTAATTCTCCCTGTCCCAGACAGTTATTACTTTAATTTCGCCTGTCCCTAACAGTCATTACTTTAATTTCCCCTGTCCCAAATCGTTATTACTTTAATTTCCCCTGTCCCAAACAGTTATTACTTTAATTTTCCTTGTCCCAGACAGTTATTACTTAAATCCTCCTGTCCCAAACAGTTATTACTTTAATGTCCCCTGTCCCAGATTCTTATTATTTTAATTTTCCCTGTAACAGACAGTCATTACTTTAATTTCCCCTGTCCCAAACAGTCATTACTTTAATTTCCCCTGTCCCAAACAGTTATTACTTTATTTTCGCCTGTCCCAAACAGTTATTACTTTAATTTCCCCTGTCCCAGACAGTTATTGCTTTAATTTCCCCTGTCCCAGATCTTTATTACTTTTATTTTCCCTGTCCCCGACAGTTATTACTTTAATTTTCCCTGTCCCAGACAGTTATTACTGTAATTTTCCCTGTCCCAGACAGTTATTACGTTAAGTTTCCCTGTCCACGACAGTTTTTACTCTAATTTCCCCTGTCCCCGACAGTTATTACTTAATTTCCCGTCTCAGACAGTTATTTCTTTAATTTTACCTGTCCCAAACAGGTATTACTTTAATTTCCCCTGTCCTAATCAGATATTACTTTAATTTTCTCTGTCTCAGACAGTTATTCTTTTACCTTCTTCCAAAGCAAATATGTATGGCTGTAATAATAACAGCATGGAAATGAAATTACAAAGAAAGAGTTTAATCATTGGTATTACATATAGACGTATCATTTGATACTTGTTATGTTATGTTATGTTATGCTATGCTATGTTATGTTATGTTATGTTATCAGGATCGACATCCCTGCACATTGGGTATCCTCACACGTGCTTAGTCCACCGATGCAGCAGCGACCTGATAGTATCTGTACTCACTGTTCCCATGAGGAGTTGGTTGTAATGTCTCCTCTTTCGCCCTCAACTACGGTATCATCGTGCCTGGTCAATTGAAGAGTCCCAAGGTCCCATTGAAGAGTCCCTTTGAAGAGTCCGATGATCTCATTGAAGAGTCCCATTATCTCATTGAAGTGTCCTATTGAAGAGTCAATTGTCCCACTGAAGAGTCCCACTGTTCCATTGAAGAGATATATATTACTATTGAGCTCAGAAGGCTTGAAACCTGCGTTCGTGAGAGGTCAAAGGTCAGATTCTCTGCGTGAGTGGTACTGCAATATATAATGAGGTTTCTTATCGGCATCCGACACGCTTTTAAGGAGCTCCGTCTTCTCAGATTGACATCTCCTCCCCCTGCTGTATCCAACTTGTAGTGGGAGGAAGGGGGGGGGGGGCTTGCGTGTTTCCACAACTCCAAGAGCTATGCCACCGGTAGCGCAGCCATCAGTAGGATCTCCCATGTCGGACAGGTGAAGGGGTAGGGGGGATGAGACGAAGCGATGCACAAACATGATGCCTTGTAGGTAGGCTGTGGACAGTCAAAGGCTAGGGAAAACAAATTCTTCTTCTTCTTCTTCTTCTTCTTCTTCTTCTTCTTCTTCTTCTTCTTCTTCTTCTTCTTCTTCTTCTTCTTCTTCTTCTTCTTCTTCTTCTTCCATTAATCTCAATAACGAGTTAGGGGGCGGGGGTTAGAAGAGAGGACGTGTGGGGTGGGGGTGGTGGAGTGGGATAGATATAAAGATCTTATATGCGCTCTTTCTAATGGGCTTTTGTATGCTGGTATTCATTTCTCTAAGGTTGTTCTTGATGCCATCACCCTACCTTTTACGCGGTCTTCTCCTTGCTCTACATCCAATATATTTCTTCAGTGTTGTTCATTGGGGCATATGGTACCAGGGCATTCTCGTGAGATGGCCAAATCATCTAATCTACGCAGCTCACCAAATGATATAAATGACGTCACACTGACATCTCGATGCGTTATCTAAATTCCAATGCGTGTTGATAGTTAGAAGATGTCTTTTTTTTTTTTTTGGAGTAGGCCTTACGATTTATACCCTGTCAAGATTGATTAACCATGGAGACAAGAAAATAAACAGCGCAAACCAACTCAGTGAAGTTATAAAAGCATTAAAAAGTTAGTTGCATATTCTTTACAGGACGTCTCAGTCAACCCCAACATTTTTTAACTGTTTGTGATTTCTTGGCATGTTTACGTTCAGTAGTTTGCCATTGCTTCCCGAACGACTGGCACTCTTACCATTGCATAAAAACCAACGCAAGGTTATCTGCTTCCAAATCGCCCGCATCTGTGTTTCGAACGCGGTTTGCAGGAATACGAATTGCGTACGCAACACCTTCGCCACAGAGCCGGTACTCATGACATCATCAGCGTAGATTCCTATCAACGACGCTAACGTGATGTTATAATAGAATACAACTGATTCCAAGTAAATACAAATGTAACATCAAGTCAGCATACAGCCCCATTTACTCGCATTAAGGCACAGCAGACACAAGGTGCTGGACCCAGATTTTTATACAGGGCATATTTTCAATTACTGTGCAATGTTTGAAAATATTGCCAGGCCAAGTTTTGTATTAACCCTCTGTAAAGTTGATGCAACATAATAGGTAAATACAAAACTTGGACCGGCAATATTTTCAAACACTGCACAGTCATTAAAAATAAACCATGTAGATCGATCAGCACTAGGTGGATGACGTGGTCAGTATCTCACCTGCCGCCTTTATTTCCCAAGAAAGCTTCTGGTAGCAATTTTAGGCTGGGCCAACCTGGGAGACCCGGTCAATTGTGAAAATCTGCCACGATGTGGATTCAAACCTTTAACAACCGCGCCGGTAGGCGAACGTCTAGCCACTGCGTTCCCATGGTTCCCAAGCTACAAGAGGCTACCAACACGTTAATGAATGAATCACTAAAATACATGAAGTAGATTGTGAGCTTTACTAAAATACGATTACAAGAAACAAATTGGACGTTGCAGCCAAAATCTTCGTCAGCACAGAACAAACAGACACAAAACGACACACAACTACATGAAAAACACTACATGACAATATTAAGGATGCTTATCTGTATCTGTATCCTTGCTGGGGGTTACTGACACCTCAGACGACTATCAGTGGATTTATGAGCCGGATGTATGGTCAATGGATCAAAGGTCATGAATACGTTGGCGTGGCTGAGAGGTTTAAAGTGCTGGATCGTTTCCTTCTGACGGTGGTGAAGTGGTTTTCTTTCATACGCCGGTTAGTTGGACGTCAATGTTGACTTCTCGTTCAGAAAGCCATGGCAAACTACTGAACGTAAGATTGTTCAGTAAGTCATAAACAACCAACAGGGATGGGCTGGTTATTGCATCGTTTTGCGAAGGACATGCAATTTAAAAAAAAAAGTAATTCGAAACTGTTGATTAGCTTTCTTTATTACTAGTGTCCCTCGCCATCAGGAGAACCCACTCCGACTTCAGAGGTACTTGTAATTTACGTCCCCAATTCAAGGTCGCGATGTCCACATTTTAGTCACACTGACCGGTATAGGTTGGTAGAACCCGCTACCTCGACATCAGCGCTCTTATCCATTCGGTCACACTTACCTCCTTGCAGCGTCTTGCAAAAGGCATGCACAAAGAACCACAACCGAAGTAGTTTGAGCTGTATCGATTATCTCCCTTTCCAAGAGTTAATAACCCTTGCTCGCATTTTCAAATCTAATTTCTAAATATTCTTCTATAGTATGTTTTTATTACCCAAATTCACATCTGTTTGATTTTATTGTTCTAGTCTCTTCCATTTCTGTTTTTTTATAAATCATTCCCGCGTGGAAACTATTGTTTGAGCTTTTAACATATTTGTTTTTGTGCGCGGTTTCTGAGTCATGGCCCAGGAATGATCGTCTCGGAGGTAGCAAATGCACTACCGTGGGTTCAGATGCAAAACTACATCCATGTATGCATACTAAGTGATTCACTGAGCTTAAGAAAAGCGGTCGAGGCAGGTTCAACACGCAGACATCGGATTGAATCAAAGCAGAATCCACAGTCTATAGACTTCCGCGTATCTTCGCTCCATGGCAATGAAAGAGCAGATAAGCTGGCTTGCTTTGCCAGTTTTTTGTTTTTTTTTGGTTGTTGTTGTTTTGTTTTTTTTCGTTGCTCGCTTTTAACTCAAGCTTAGTCCATACACATGTTACTACTTCTAGTGCTCTGGACTGATTTTTGCTTTCCTTATTACCAGTGTCCCTCGCCACTAGGCTAGTGTCGTTTCCTAGGAAGTTGCAAAGAATGCCATGGACGGAGAGACAAACAAATGAGCTACTTCTTCATGAACTAGATGAAAACCGTATTTTGATTAGATAGAATTAGAAACAGCCGGCTTCCTGGCCTAGAGGTTAGCGACTTTTCTCCGTAATCTCGTACACTCTCGTAAGTAACACGATGACGGTGAGAATCAGCAGTGGTTCGAATCGCGTCGGTAACTTATGGGGTATGTGAGCCGGCCGCTCAGAAAGCAATGGCAAACTACTGAGCGTAATCTTGCCATGAAATCCACAATCAGCTGAAAGATGCTGATGTTGACAGCGATGTCATGTAAAGGATATGCAAGCATTTTTTTTTAAAAATTAGACACAGACAGTCTACTCCATCTGTCGCTCCCTCATCCCATCTTCCTCCTCAATCCTCATTGAAACAGCAAGAAACGCGTCCATTAAACCTCCTTGTTTTCTGTATCTTTGTTCGTTTCAACCCTTCCCTCCAA
>JACEFZ010014202.1:157500-267500 GCA_014155875.1 Cepaea nemoralis
CGTCAGAGGTACTTGTAATGTACGTCCCCGTAGTCAAGGACGATAGGTCATCGTTTTAGTCCCACTGTCCGGTGTAGTGGTTGAACCCCTTACTTCGGCATCAGCGTGTTCTTATCCATTCGGCCATGCTGACCTACGGTCAAAAGAAATTAAACGTAGCAACAGGGGGACACTGGTAACAGGGAAAGATAATCCACACGCAAAAATCACTCTAGTGCACTAGAAGTAAGTAGCACGTGTATGGCTACTCTTGTGTTCAAAGCGAGCAAACACAAAAAATAAACAAATACAAAAACAAAACCCCCCAAAAAAACTTAGCAACGCACTTAGAATGCTTAACTCAAATATAGGGTATATTTTTAATGACTGTGGGATGTTTGAAGATATTGCCGTTCCAAGTTTTGTATTTACCTTTTTATGTTGCATGGGTTCACAGAAGATGAATAGAAAACTTGGATCTGCAATATTTAAAACAAAAAACCAGTCATTAAAAATGACGGCCTGCCTTTTATGATTTCCATCGGTCGCTGGGTTTTAACGTGCACATCCTCTTCACGGGATTCTTGTTTTCGTCTTTATCAGAGATGGCTAGGCATGTGATATTACAACCCAAGAGATCAGATGAACGTGTGATGGCATTAGACGCTAAAACTGCTTGTCATAATGCCCGGCATTATGCTGGCAGTCGATCCCGATACGTCTTGGGTGCCAGGTGAACACAGTAATCTCTCAACCACAAGTTTGACCATCTGTGTTTTGCTGCGTTGTGGAATTTTCTGTTACAAAATGATTTGAATCAACGAGCAAAATATTACTGTCAACGATCATGACCCGCCATTTCTCACATACATATGTAGATGTACGACCTTTGAACCCTCTTACTAAGAATTCATTATCATCATGTGCCATGCTGATAAGCATTGACGAGCATAGTTCACCATCTCACATGATCAGCAGAATCTTGAATCGCGTATGTATTCCTGTCCTGATAATAGCATGTTCATAAACCATCCAGATTTGTATCTTCCCCCTTGCTCGTTCGTCATCAATTTTGCCAGCTGTCACCATGTTTTCCAATTTACTTCGAAACAACACGAGTCCAAAATATTTTGACTGCCCACGTCTAATTTGTCAAATCAATTTACCGTTTTCATTTGGTTCTTGTAACACTTGCCCTTTGGTTTGTCCGTCCGTCCGTTGTATTCTTTGTATTTTACATTAAGATTGAGCTTCATTTAATCTGTGGGATTTCCTCAGCAAAGGACATCGGCAGAAAAATGACAAGAATATTCTCTTGAAGCTTGGCTTGTAGAAGTAGTAGACGACGATGTTAACCGATGCTCCGGTGGTGTCACACAGAAACATAATCCTAAGAAACGTACTGAAAGTGTTATGCATCCGTTTGCCCAGCATGATTTCTGGCAAAAACAAACGGGCATAGTTAAAAGTAAGCCTGGCCACATTACAGACGACAAAAATGGCGGCAAGAATGGAGACCATCTTCACGATGTTTTTGTTTCTGTTGCTGAGAACATCGGTATTGGAAGAATCAATATTAGCAGATTTTGATCTAAACTCGCTTGATCTACGTAATCCTAGAATCATGCCGTATGTACTGGCGGTCACGATAATCTCGCACAAAGTCCCGTACACAACGTGAACGGAAATGTTCGTGTAAGCCTCAACAGTCGCCCGGTTGCTAGACATCCACAATTTTATCCTGGTCAAATTACTAATCGGGTCAGTTTGCCTTGACAGTCCTTGCGTCAAAAACAGCGCCATGTAACCGGAAACAGTAGTAATATATATTAAAAACAGAATAATACACGAGCGTTTGAAGGTTACGAGGTTTTTAAATTTAAAGGGAAATAACACACTGATGCATCTTTCCACAGAAATGAAGGCTGTTGTAAGCATGGAAATGTCGAACAGCATTCCCCAAGTCCACGATAGTATGCTGTTTACAGCCAGAGGATCGATGTAAAAATCTTTGTGTGATAGAAAAAGGCAGTAACAAATGCTGGCCGCAAACATAAAAACTGCAACGAAAAAGTCGGAAAATGTCAGAGACAGGAGACAAAGAGACACACAGTCTCTTATGCCTTGTTTGATCAGCACACAGAAATTGATGACGTTTGAAACCATCCCAAAGCAACCAATCAGCGTACAGCCAATGGATATTAGATAAACATCTATGTAAAATTGAGCCTGATCGCTAATGAACTCAGCCATCTTGGGTGGAGTATTTGGTGAACGATTGGTTGGGCGGCGACTGTTATAACATATTAATTGTGTCACTTCCGAGTTATTGCCAGATTTCCAAGGCTGAGAGACAAGGACATTCCTGGTCTACAACGCCCGTAGATTAAATGATGAGCTGTTCATCTTCTAGAGAGCCAGTGGCATTCTCCACTCGATTCCGGGCCATGTGGAAGTCCTGGGAGATGAAATAAGATAACAATGAAGCCATGAAACTATCCAGCTATCCAGACGAGGAAAAGGATTCCATCATTATCATCATACGCATGTGCCATGCTGATAGGCGTGAGCAGTCATGGCAAGGAACTCTGGTAAAAGGAGAAGCTAATCCACAGGTAAAATTCAGTCCAGTGCACCAGAAGCATTATTACGTATGGGAATTAAGCTTAAATTCAATGCAAGCGAGTGAGAAAGACAATTAAATGAAATTAAACTACCAGACCACTTGTTGTGGAGTTTGGTAAATTTGGACTGATGTTTGAATTACTGCAAGCGGGGCGGGTATAATGCGAGCTAATCTTGTTAAAAGATTAAGAATGCTTTGGAAACAACAGAGATGTGGTTCCTGAGACAAATGTTGCCAATTCATTGGACTGCCAGAGTAACTAACAATTATTCCCTGAAAGAGGCTAATGAAATTAGAATATTACATACAGCTATAATAAAGAGACAAACAGCTTTCTCTGATTATGTGATGAGAAGAAAGGCATTAGAGAACTGCCAATGCGCTGTTAGGGGTATGCTGACGCTACACTGGCAAACTACGCTTGAGCTCATACTAGAATACACAGAACCACCACGGCTTTCCATGAGTGAAAAACACGCTGCTTAATTAGCTTTATTTCTTCACAAGCAGTTCATACAGTTATATACGTGCATAACTAACCTACTTACAACTCGTAGGACGGGGTCACTACCGACCCGTTCAGCTACACCACTAGCCTCCCTCCGTGTAAACATGTCTTCACCGGCATGGCGGATTTACTACACATCTCGCCTTCTGTGCAACTGGTATCAGGAACTATGTCGTTCTTTCTCCCTGTTGTCAAGCGCTGGTTGCTTGACATAGTCGGACATCTTCCTACTAGAACAATGGATTAGTACGTTCTATGAAATGTACATGGCGGTGTTCCCGACAGACTCAATTCTCTGCTTTCGTGATCTGTCTGTCATGGCTTCCCAACTCCGACTGACTCCCTTTGTCCGTGCGCCCTGCTCGACCCTCCTAATCACGTGGCCTCCTCCTCGCAATTCTATTGGCCACTATCTTTAGCCCGTTACCGGTGTCTTTTTCCTTATCACTCTCCGTGCTTATTTATCACTATTAATGTTTCAACAATCTATGTTGCTGTTAACCAGGTCTTAAGTAATCTGACTCATGGCATATGCCCCCCGCAATTTCAAAAATGTTCTACATTTTTGGGTTCTTCCTTATCTCTACACTTGACATGAGTCAGCTTGGTCGCACATGCCTGTCCCTGGTCGCACATATCTGTCTACTGCCTCATGCCTTTGAGCTTGCTTCTCCGTTCCCTTTAACTTCCCTCTGTGTTACGTTGATATTCTGCCATACCTTCACACAAATTATAATGTCGGACACGAATATCCGTCTATTCCCAAATAGACCTCGTGTGGCCTCAACCCCCTTTGTATTCGGCAAGTTGAGGACCAACCTACTATGAGTCCCAATGTCCCACCCCGGACATTCCCATAAGGTTCCTCATTTATACCTCGGTACAAGCAACTGACACCCTCCCCAGCCCTTAAGCCCTGGGTGCAGGAACGTGTGTATTGCAGACATATCAATTTCACCCATATTTTGTTTAAGCTCTATCTTGCTCCTGAGTAGTCTATGCTACGACTGTGGATCTCTTTGGTGTGAGTACCTATGACTCTTGTATTTGTCTTGTCAACGTGTGTGCGTGGTCGGCTGCCATTAGTTACTTGTGCTCTATGGCTATCTATTCCCTTCATTTGCCTTATGTTTATGCCTGGTGTTCTTACTACCAACTTTTTCCTTGTAGTGTTCCTAATACCATGACCCTTATATACCTGTATATACATCTACTGCCATGCTGAAGAGCTACCTGTTGAAATCTTATATGTACACAGTACTACCACTTGGTACTATTATCAATGGTACTACCAATAATCCTACTACACTATCCTTGTATCCTTTCTTTCAATTTCACTTGCACTCTGTTCTCTCTCTCTCTCATTTCCTCTCTTCATCCTTTCATCGTTGTTTTTTTTTTTTTTTTTTACTTTGTCTTACAACACACATACTAGAACCTCAAATGTTCCGTCTAAGCCTTTATGCTTCCTGTATACTGGTGTGCAAATATCCCGTTGCATCCCGGTTGTGTTCAAATTAATTCTCATTGGCACAAATTCCTACTCTCAGTCTTCTCGTCCCCTTTTTCTCACTTAGCTGTCACTCCTCATGTTCTCATGTTATGTATCTGTTACCACAATCACATAAGTTTCTCCTACCAATTGTACATGTCTGTCTTTCCAATTTACAATATTGTCATAAAATCTGAATAGTATATAAAATTGGACTCACATGTAATATTTCAAGCACTATTCAAACTTTCACTCGCCTATCATTATCATATTTGTGACATCAATATGTATCACTGGTAGTAATGTCTCAGTTACCTTCTTCTTCTTTTCTTTTTATGTTATGGGTGTCATCTGTGATATATCGTGGTTTTAGACCCACTGTCAACCTTCCTGCTCTGGTAGATGTTGATCCTTCTTTTTTTCAGTTATGATCATTCATCAGTTTCTAGCATCTCTAGCACCAACATCTCATTTTATACGTTATGTGTTACAATCAGGTAATAGTACAATCAACACTGTTACAATTCTTGTTAAAATTACATGCGTACTGATTACAAATATACATGGCATGATGATCATGATCATAAGAACGTACTGATGTTTATGGATGTACTTAAAGCCATTAAAATTATATTTATCTCTATCTACGTATATTATGAGTTTTGTTTATTGAATGATTGTGAATGTTATTAACTATTACTCCCTTGGTTGGTTCTGGCTGGTATCTGTCTTCGCTAACTGTATCTTCTACCCATCCGATTCCCAATCTTCCTTGCGTCTGTCGGTCTCAGCCTCTTCAGTCAGTTAGTGAGGTAGCATCTTTGAGGTACCTTCGACATTATCTCTTCTGCTCAGTCATTTACACCCCTTAACTATCTGAAATTAACAACAGCCTTGGGTGTATATATATATCCTTACATACATATTTACATTCACAATTGCATATTATATTACCGCAATCCTATCACATTTCCTACATTGACCTGTTCTCCTGGTCAGTACCACAACGTGCTAACCACTGGACCAGTCACCTTGTATGAACGCATGGTTTCCTAGATGATAGTCTTACCGTATGCCCTATTGTACTATCGGGATTTTGTCCCTAATCTGACCAGATCATTTTGTCATATAGTCGGTGTAACATTTCTTAGGCCATGTTATTGCTAGCATTCACAGACTTCATGTATATATTTTAACCACACTATTACACCTCTGTACTGTTTGTATTTTTTTTCCTCTGATGACTTTACCACATCATCATGTTACTTCAATCAACCTTATATCTATCAATGCATTCATTCTACTACAACAATTCTATCTACACCAATCACATCCATATAGCTTTTATATCCTCTATAAAGTATCTACAATATACACATATATATATCACAAGATAATAGTGTTTGAAATTGAGACATGTGATGTTATCCTGTGAGTGGTAATATTGATGTTTTATTATTCTTAAATTTGCAATTTCTGTTTGATGCTAATAGTTTTGACACTGCCTGCCGAACCCAGTAAGTATATGCTGTTACCAGTTTTTGATGTGATTTGCCTGGTGGTATAGTGTAAGCGGTGAGTCTTGAGTTTTTTGTGTATCTTGGGGTATACTGTTGTTTTCTAACTGTATGTGTTTTTCTTGTATTTACTGTTTTCAGCATCCGATGACGTATTTCCTTTCCCATAACTATAGTATTCATCAGAGTTAAGAATATTGTAACCCTAAGTTTGATGCATTCTGCACATTTCTGACGACGCTGCCACTCTAATAAGCCACATGCTATCGGTGTGACTGTTGGCTGTTCATGTGTCAGTGGTTTGTCTGTCTCTTTGTCAGTGACCTGTTCTATGTGGTGAGTTTCTGATTTCTTGTCATCTTGTTGACAGTGTTTCTCACAAGTGTTTTCTATCTGTTGTTTGTTGCTTTTTTCTATTTGTATGTCTGAGGCTCTTACCTCTGTTCGTTTGCACAATTTACATGATCGGACATGGCTTCTGATGTCCTTCTCACAGCCTGGCCAGTAGAACCTGGATAATAATCTCTTTCTAGTCTTGGCCAAACTGATATGGTCTGCACTCGGGGCGATGTGTGCCCGTTCCAGAGCGTTACTGCGCTCTCGCACTGTCAGCACCCTTTGTAAGATACATGTTGCATCTTTCGTGTATTCTCTCATGAGAATTTCATTCATCATTACAAATGACCACTTGCCTAATTTCGATTGTTTAGGTGGGTAGTTTGCCCGCTGAAAACAAGTTCGCAGTGTCTTGTCGTCTCTTTGTTGCTTTGCACGGTCTTCAGTTTGGATGTCTGGTACCCGTCTAGTGTCTGTCTGGTCAGCCCGAGGTATGACCACGTTATCTTCTTTCTTGTCTTTCTTAATATATTGTCTGGAGTCTGTATTCTCCCGTGTCATTTTACCATTCCATCTTTGGGCTTCATCTTTTGCACACTCTGTCACTCCCGGTATGTTACCTATCATTAGTCCTGCAAGTGGACTAGGCAACACTGCTACTCGTATTCTCCCTTCATAGTACGGGCAGGATATATGCACCCATGCTATAGCATACTTTTCCTTTGTACCACCGAAGGTACTGCACGTCACGCTCTCTCCCGTGTAGTCGCTACTCCTTACCAGGCTATGATCTACACCAGCTATTGACGACCCTGTATTCCTAACGCAGGTAGTCAACTTCCCGTTCACGAGTGCTTTGTGGGATTTTAAAGTCCCGCTATGAATACTGCTCGCACTCGACTTCCGTGTAGGCACTATTTGACTACACGCAGGGTTACCGATCCGTTGTCTTTTATGTCTGTCTGTTGCTATGTATCCTAAGTTTGTCTTTTGGTCATGTTCTTGTTTAGTCACTCGTCTCAGTCTACACTCTCTGGCTACGTGGTCCAAGCTGTTACAGACCCAACATTTTCGACTGCTTATGTAGTCTGTGTACCTATCAACTCTATTGGAAGGACGGTTTCTGATGTCTGCGTCGTGCTTAGGGTTTCTGTCGCCTATTTTAAGAGACTCTTGTTGGCGACCACAATATGTACATTCACTTACTGGCTCTGATCGAGCTACCTTAGCTGGTCTCTGTCGAGCCGGTCTATATTGAGTAGTTGGGTGTTCTCCACTCTTGGGTTTATTCTGCTGGTCTTTACCTTGGTTCTCGTTACGTTTCTGGAGTTCTGTCCTAAGCTCTTTCACTGTCAACCCACATCTTCCACCTAAAGCTATGAAATCTGTCCGGTGATCTTTACTCTTGGGTCTATTCTGCTGGTCGTTACCTTGGTTATTATTCCGTTTCTGCAGTTCTGTCTTGAGCTCTGTCACTGTCAACCCACACCTCACACCTAAATCTATGACGTCCGACCATGTAGGCATGGTTATATGATGTCACTACTGCGTGGTATATCTATTACTATCTGTACACGCAGACCACTCAAGTGTTGCTGCTTGTCTTGTTATGATAACATCGACACAGTGTTGACCCTGCTGTATCACTGTTCAAACCAATAATCCTTTGCCGGACATCCAACGGCACTTATCCACCACCGTTTGACAAACTGAATACCTGTGGAGTGAGCAACCCTAATAATGATGGTACATGTATATATAGTCATGAAATGTGCCCAAATGACCCTAAACCAATAAGCAGAATATACACAGTAATCAATAAGGAAGACTTGACCTGTGTATCTCTAGCGCTGGTGTCCCTGGTGACTTGGTCCAACTGCTCGGCTCCAGCTCCGCTTGTTTCAGGACTTGGTAAGGATCAGCCTGGCTCCACCTCGGTTCAACTGGCATGGACTAGCTCAACTGGGTCGTCAGGTGCCCTGGTGGCTCCCCAAATGTGGTGTAGATACCCTCTATGCTCCCGCTGCATAACCATGTGGACAAATCTGGAACGAATACTCAATGCTGATACCGCGATTAGTTCTTGAAAACACTATAATGTCTGGAGCACATGTAGTGTATGTGGCTGCGCGCCCTTATTTTGAACTTTTGGAGAACTTGAATTATTGTGCTTTATAGGCACCCTGCACCATTAGCCAACCATTGCTGTGGTTGATAGCCATGCTTGTTTGCTGATACTCCTTGTGAAAAGTGTTCCCTTTCATTACCACTGTCTATTTTCACTATCGGCACTGTTCTTAAAGAGACCAGATAACGTCTGCCGTATTCATACAATGTTCTCCGTCGTTAAACACCCCCTTATTGAGTACTTTAATATCGTTGTCTTCGTATTGTTCAACTTTACATCCAATATTGTTCAATACTAGTATATACTTTACCATCTCTCATAACATCACATGAATCACAGCGGCACATCTATTTCCTATATCCACATTCAATGTTATTTGACCCCAATTACAGGTCTAATCACAGTTAAAACTTTAACTTTCAATGTTCTTTGATCCTCGTACCCATTTTAATTAGCTGTTGATTAATGCCCACTGCGAATTACTTTATTGTTTATATGGCGTTAACTTTGCAGAGTTTACAATCAATGCACTGGTACATTTGTAGCTTTGCCGTGTTCCTGGCTTTTCACTAGCCGTATTCTAGTGTTTGTTCTTAACTTTGATCTGCAACTTTTCAAGCAGTTTACTTTTTCTGTTAATTACCGTTCCACGGTCCTCCTTTGCCCAGTTCAGTTACCGGCTTGGCCCCCATGTATGCCAATGCGCTGTTAGGGGTATGCTGACGCTACACTGGCAAACTACGCTTGAGCTCATACTAGAATACACAGAACCACCACGGCTTTCCATGAGTGAAAAACACGCTGCTTAATTAGCTTTATTTCTTCACAAGCAGTTCATACAGTTATATACGTGCATAACTAACCTACTTACAACTCGTAGGACGGGGTCACTACCGACCCGTTCAGCTACACCACTAGCCTCCCTCCGTGTAAACATGTCTTCACCGGCATGGCGGATTTACTACACATCTCGCCTTCTGTGCAACTGGTATCAGGAACTATGTCGTTCTTTCTCCCTGTTGTCAAGCGCTGGTTGCTTGACATAGTCGGACATCTTCCTACTAGAACAATGGATTAGTACGTTCTATGAAATGTACATGGCGGTGTTCCCGACAGACTCAATTCTCTGCTTTCGTGATCTGTCTGTCATGGCTTCCCAACTCCGACTGACTCCCTTTGTCCGTGCGCCCTGCTCGACCCTCCTAATCACGTGGCCTCCTCCTCGCAATTCTATTGGCCACTATCTTTAGCCCGTTACCGGTGTCTTTTTCCTTATCACTCTCCGTGCTTATTTATCACTATTAATGTTTCAACAATCTATGTTGCTGTTAACCAGGTCTTAAGTAATCTGACTCATGGCAAGAACATTGTGAAAACTGGAAAAAAAATCATGAGGAAATGAGGCAGAGCCGATCAAGAAAAATTATGGTGGATGGACTGAGACTTTGGCATGGAGGAATATTATTAGTAGAGTTAATCCAGAACACCAATGACCGAGATCTGTGGATGGACATGGACTCCCACGCCAGCTTGTAAGGCATTGGGTGATGATGACTAATAGTCAGGGCAACAGTATGTGGGCAGATCTGAGGTGTGATGTACACTTACCCAAGGGATAGTCCCAGAGCTGGTACAGAACTGTGTGAAGTTATACAGTGCACTTTTATATAACAGTTTATGGAGCTGTATGTGGGTTCTGACATAGCACTGAATGAAGTTATATAATTGTTCTGATATAGCACTGTATAAAGCTGCATACTCTTCTGATATAGCACCGTAAAAAGTTATATAACTATTCTAGTATGGCACTTTATACAATTATACAACTGTTCTGGTATAGCACTGTATAAAGTTATACCATTTTTCTTGTATAACACTGTATACAGTTACACACTTGTTCTGGTATAGCACAGTATAACGTGATATGGTGGATCTGATAAAGCACTGGAAGAAAAGTTATATAACTGTTCTGGTACAGCACCGTATAAAGTTATATATGTGTCCTGGAACAGCACTATATAAAGTTATATAATTGTTCTAGTATAGCATTTTATAAAGTTATATGGCAGACCTGATATACCATTGTATAAAATTATATGGTAGATCTCATGTAGCACTGTATAAAGGTATATGGTAGATCTCATGTAGCATTGTATAAAGTTATATGGTAGATTTTATGTAGCACTGTAGAAATTTATATACGTGTTCCGGTATAGCACTGTATAAAGCTATATAATTGTTCTAGTATAGCACTGTGTAAAGTTATATGGTAGGTCTAATATAGCACTGTACAAAGTTATACGATAGATCCGGTATAGCAATGTATAAAATTATGTGGTTGATCTGGTATAGCACTGTATAAAGTTATATGGTAGATCACATATAGCACTGCAAAATATTATATTGTAGATCTGATATATGACTGTATAATGATATAAAGTAGCGCACATATCACACTGACTAAAGTTATAATGTAGTCTTGGTATTTAACTGTATAAAGTTATAATTGTAGACGACATACAACACTGCATAATGTTATATTGTTAATCTGATACAGCACTGTATAAAGTTATGCGATAGACCACATTCAGCACTGTATGAAGTTACATGGCAGATCTGGTATTGCACCACTGTATCCGGGAAGGTTAACCCGGTCAACAAATGCCCGCAGAAGTCGGATGTGTCGGCCTAACGGCGCAAGAACGCAGCTCTGCTGTAAACAGGCACAACGCAATCACATCCGAAAAAAAACTCCGGATGAACGAAGAAGAAGAAGAAGCACCACTGTATAAAGTTATATGGTATACCACATATAGCACTGTATAAATTTGCATTTGACATTTTGATGACTGTTAATGTGTAAATGTTATTGATTTCTTGCTTGATTGTTGACTTTGCTGTTTGCTGTCGTCACACGTGACAAATAATTATATTTAGAACTAGCTAGATGTTAGCTTTCAAAGAGATAATGAGGGGCGTATACGCGCTGGTGTGTGCCTTTGTTGAGGACAAAAAAAAAATGGAGGACGGAGATGAAACCTAGCCAAACCGACAAGCTGGAATATAGCCCATTAAAGTAGAACTGCCCTCGACACTACCCGAGAACATAACCAGGATAAAGTTATCTCAGTCTTTTGTTTTGTAGCCAGCCTGACTGAAGCGCGGAGACGAGAGATGTGGGAAGCTTGTCCTGTGTATAAATAGGTTGATGTGTGGGCAGCCTTCGATACACAAAGCCGAATGGCTGACTATTGTCAGAGCACTCCTAGGTTCCTGCTAGTGTCGAGAACCTTCATGATTTTTTCGCAACTTATGCCTGATAATGTCAAGAAACTCATAATTTTGTAGTGTCAAAATTCTTAGATATTGGTGTTTAACTTATATTTTTGTAGTGTCTTATTGTTGTGTCAAAACTCTTTGTTGTGTCACATTATACTCAGCTTTATGATGTTGGTACTTGGGGTACCCTACAGACCCGGCCTAGAGGGCAGAGGTATGGTCATGTGCTAGGTACTATCCATTGTTACTGTTTTGATATTAGATTACAGTTGTCTGTTGTATTGGGCTGGATACTTCCAATTTGTCCCTGAAGCTGTAGAATTGTTTAAATAAAGAGTTATATTTGTATTGTTCTTAATTCGTTTGTTTAGTCTTTTATAAGTTTAGTTTATACACTTACTATTACTGCCACAACCTAACAGCTCAATGCACTGTCTAGGCTTTGAAATGATAGTTCCTGCTGAACATCAATAATAGTTCAAATCCCTGTCGCCTAAATCCTAAATCTTCTTACTAATTACTATCCATTTTCTTGCGAGTTGGGTAAGGTGAGAGGTTTTCTCCATGTTTACTCATTTTCCTCTACACAGTCAGGGCTGTTTTCTACCACCTATCACTGTAAGAAAGAAGAATATCATATATATATATATATATATATATATATATATATATATATATATATATATATATATATATATATATATATATATATATATATATACACATACATATGTATATATATATATATATATATATATATATATATATATATATATATATATATATAATATATATGCCGGTCTCTCTGGCCGAGGGGTTACAAAACTTTCTCCGTAATCCCGTTTATCACGCAGAGTCTCGTAGCAGGGCGAGAGCTGGGAGCGGTTCGACCCCCGCTGGTGACTTGCGGGATATATATATATAATATATTATCTCTTCTTCTTTTCCCTTTCGGCTTCAATACATTAGCAGAATCATACATTAGTGTCATCATACATTGGCATCATCATACATTATTATCATCATACATTAGCAGAATCATACATTAGTGTCATCATACATTGGCATCATCATACATTATTATCATCATACATTAGAATAATCATACATTAGTGTCATCATACATTGGCATCATCATACATTATTATCATCATACATTAGAATAATCATACATTAGCATCATCATAAATTACTATAATCATATAATTTCATCATAATACATTAGCATAATCATACATCGGCATTATCATACATTAGCATAATCTTACATTAGCATCATCATTCATCGGAATCATCATTGGATATTTCTCTAATGTCTGCACAAGCAGCATGATAAAGAACATCATCGAAGACAAAGCAAAGCCATCTTCCCTCACATCACCTTATCTGCAGTCATACATTTAAAATACATTTGAAGGTTCTGCTCTATTCATGCACCGATGGCGTTTAAATGTCTTAGCTAGAAAAACGTAATAGAAAAACCAAGATTGCAGTATTGATTTATTCCGTTTCAATAATATCACGAACATTAATAGACACGAATAAGATGGGATGAGATTAGACTAATAAACATGCAGTTGTTAGAAATTATATTTGAAATAGTGTTTCTTGAAACACAAAGCGAAAATGATGAAACAAATGACGAAATTACATCCATTTTGTCTGTCTTTCGTGGATTTATCAATTTCCGCAGACTACGTAGGCATTAGTTGTGTTTGATCAGAGTATTTTACAGCGGGTTGATCTAAGTAGAAACGATTTACCACATAATACAGCTGTAATGATTTCAAGTGAAACTGCGTGAAAATGTTTGATGGGCTGTCAAAATTATAGATGATTGTTTTAACTGATTCAATGCCGAAGGATATTATATCGCAATCATACATTAGCGTGTGACCTCCCATTCGGACAGAAAGACGATATGTCACCATACTAGGGTTATTGTGTTGTTTTGTTTCGTGATGGTCTTCCGCAATTTCAATGCTCGGTGAACGGAAATTTACATTATAACACTTGTTCATTTGGTTGTGTACCATGTTTGTCCACACCTACATTTTCTTTGACACTCATTCAGTTAAGCATAAGGAAAGGTAGATCGTGGGTAGCACAAGGAGAAGACAGTATCGAGGCGATTGCACCGGTGAAACAAATACACAAGGTGAAAGAATAGACAGCTTCAGAACAAGAAGAACCTTTCACCAGATCATGTTTTAGGATCTTTTAGTCCCACTATGAGCCTTTCGGCCCATTGTTATCGGCCCGTCTGCTAGTGTTAGTGGAGAGTGATTTAGTGATTCGGGGTTGCAGTTTGGAAGACCGCCTCTACACCTGGCCAGATCAAGTGCCGATAAATCTACACTGTTATCTTAGCCTAAAGGTTCCAGAGCTCTGCGAGAGTTGCAGAAGTATCTCCGAAAGGCCAAGACATGTCTAGCACAGTAATAATACATAAGAGACCTAAGTGGGAGTCTCCGTGGTGAAGTCGTTACGTCGCCGGCCTCGCGGTCCGAAAGTTGTAGGTTCAATTCCGGGCTACGTCTTTCGGTTCACGAGTGCAATTATCTCTAAGGCTCCTGGGAGTCGTCGCTAGGGCTGTGCAGTTCTTGCTTTGTCCAACGCTTTCCGCAGACCGCCCTGCGGAAAGAGACCAAGCCATGTGGGATACATCCCGGCGCAATCCTCTTGGCTTTTAAACCCCCCTCCCCCACCTTTTTTTAAAGGGACTAGTGGAGCGGCTGGCCGAGTGGCTTGAATGCCGGGCTCTCCTTCGAGAGACCCGGATTTCTTCTTCTTCTTCGTTCATCCGGAGTTTTTTTTTCGGACGTGATTGCGTTGTGCCTGTTTACAGCAGAGCTGCGTTCTTGCGCCGTTAGGCCGACACATCCGACTTCTGTGGGCATTTGTTGACCGGGTTAACCTTCCCGGGGGTTTTCTTAGGACGTTAGACTCTCACTGTTGTGGTGTTATCTCCCATCCCAGCTGGCACATATAGAACAGCCAAAGGCATCCTGGTCGGCCCTCAAGGGAAGGCAGGGGCAGACCATGGGCATTCCCCGCCATCCAAGGAGGCTTCCATAATTGCAGAGCCATCACACAGCGCTCTGGTACTGGGCTCACCCAAGGAATCGTCACGTCCTGCACATGGCTGCTTAGCCTCACTTCCGTATATTGGGCCTTCCGTTCACCATAGGCTGTTCTTCCAGAAGCCAGAAGAATGCAGTTTGCAGATGACATCCACACAGTGAGCTTTCGATTCGGACTTTCCACGTAATGGATTTGCTATCCAAGCAATATTCCATTTTGTGCCACTAGGACACTTTTTCCACCTTTTTTGAAGCCCACACAGTGAGCTTTCGATTCGGACTTTCCACGTAATGGATTTGCTATCCAAGCAATATTCCATTTCATGCCTCTGGGAGGCTTGTGTAACCGACATGCCTGTGGTATGAAGTGTGGCAGTCTAAATACTTCTTCATGTACATTTAAATGTCAACCTGAATACAGTTAAAGTAAGCTGCAGTCGACTTGAGCTTGTTGATATCTCCATAGAGCTTGTCCTCGAATGAAGCAGGTGTGGGCCAAAATATCTTTCTCTGTTCTGCATATATTGGGCACTCTTGCAGCAAATGTTTAGCTGTCATTTTACCAGTTCCACAATTACATTCATCTGTATCTCCTATCTTTAGTTTGTTGAACAAGTGGTATTTCAACCTGTTGTGTCCTGTGCGGAGTCTGAAGATTGCTACTTGTTCTCTTCGGTCGAGTTTGTAATATGCATCATCCTTCTGGTGGCCTGGATGCTCTGATTCCCATTTGGTTCTATAAGTGCTTTTTATCAACCTCTTTGCCTCATTATAGGTTATGTCTATGTCAGGCTGTGGTAGTCGTCCGCCCTCTTTTGCCAGTCTGTCAGCCTCTTCATTTCCAGGTATACTGCAATGTGATGGTATCCACTGTATTACAACTTTTTTGGATTTCTGGCATAGACCATGGAGTGCTGCTCTTAGGTCAGCTATTTCTGTGCTGTTATTGCTCTTCAGTATTGAGACAGCTGACTTTGCATCTGTAAAGATAGCTATTTGCGTCTCTTTATTTTCCTCCATCAAGAGCATTTCTGCTGCAGTTTTCAGAGCCTCTACCTCCGCTTTGAAGTTACTTGAAAACTTTCCAGTTGCCACTGAATGTGTTTTTTTCACTCCATTTTTTAAATTTAGGAGAATTCCTCCTCCTCCATTCTCTACTGAATTTTTGGCTGATCCATCTGTATATGCATGGGTCCAATTGCTGCTTGGGTAATGTTCTTTTATGTAGTTTAGGGTTATTTCTCTTCTTTCGGTTCATGCTGAGTGTTCTTTTTCTCAATACCAGGAATGTTTTCTATCATCTCAGGCAGTAGCTGCTGTCTCCAAGCTGGGAACTTGTCTGCATTGTAAATGGGTTTGACTGTTGATATGTTAAGTATGGGATCTGCCCTAATCTTTCGTTTTGCAGTTTCTACAAAGTTGCTACGCTTCAGTCTTCCCTTTCCAAAACCACTAAACCTTTTATACATAGGGTGGTCTGTCAATCTTTTAAATTTTTCAGCTTGTTGCTGGGCTCTGCTATCTCTTCTATCCTGCATTGGTTGTAAACAAGTGATCTTTTCTAGTTCATTAATAGGCGTTATCTTCAGGCTTCCAGTTATGATTCGCATTCCTTGATTTTGGACTCTACTTATTTTGTTAAAGTTTGACTTAGCTGCTGTTGCCCAAGCTGCAATGCCATATTCCAGTACTGGCCTCACCCGTCCAGTATATAACTTCTTGAGAACTTTCTCATCTGCTCCCCACGTTGTACCAGCAAGCTTTTTCATGATTGCCATTCTTTGCCTTGCTCTTGTTCGATTTTTCTCAACCTGTGTCTTCCATGTCAGGCGACGATCAAAGGTGACTCCTAGATAGTTTGGATTTTCTTCATGGCGCAATATTTTTCCATTCAATACCAGCTTAGGTTGCTGAGTTTTAGTTGAGAGGGAGAATACTGTGCATGTTGTTTTCTCCTCACTTATCTTCACTAGCCATGATTTTGACCAGTCCTCTAGCGCTAATAGGGCTTGCTGTATTCTGCTGTTAGCTGTACTAATATATTCTTCAGATGTCCATATGGCTAGGTCATCTGCAAAGGATGATGTGTGTACTCTGGCTGGAAAATTTTCCGTGATGTCGTTTATATATGCTAGGAATAATGTTGGTGAAAGAACTCCTCCTTGGGGGACACCTTGCTCCAACAGCATCATTTTGCTGGTTTGTCCTTGTACTTTTGTCCTGGCAGTTCTGTTCTCAAGGTAGTGGCTGATCCATTTGTACATTTTCCCACAAACATGCATTTTTTGCAGTTTTACTTTCAGTCCTTCCTTCCATACTTTATCAAATGCTTTTTCTAAATCTATCCAGACCGCTAGTGTGTGCTTTTTCTCTTGGAAGGCATCCTCTATTTCCTGAGCTATATAGGTTATTTGATCTTCAGTGGATCTGTACTTTCTGAATCCTGCTTGGTGAGGTGTTAAGAGTTTGTTTTCTTCCAGATGCCATGTTAGCCTGCCATTGATAATGCGTTCCATTAATTTTCCTACACAGCTAAGAAGACTGATAGGTCGATAGCCATTTGGTTCTTCCAGGTCTTTTCCTTTCTTTGGGACTGGTATTAGTATAGCTTCCTTCCATGCCTGTGGGACTATCCCCCTCTTCCAGCTGTAATTTAGGACTGCTAGTAGTTTCTTTTTTGCCTTAGTGCCTAGTCTATTAGCATTTCATTTGTGATTCCATCCTTTCCTGGTGATTTCTTCTTTTTTAGGGTATTCATTGCCTGTTCCATTTCTTCCATTGTTAGATTTGCCATCATATATTCTGCTGCTGTCTCTGTATATCTATGATGTATCTGTTTATCTTTGATTGCTTTCTTCTGTTCGGCTGTAATATCAATGTGGTTTGCACTGGCATAGTGTTCCATTAGTGCATTTGCAGCCTTTTTTCCTGTAAGCAAGGCATTTCCTTGTTTAATTGTTATTTGTTTGTTTCTAGGTCCTTCATTGTTCATGGCTTTCACTAGTTTCCATAGTTTGTTTCCATCCCTGTCAAAATTCAGGTTTTCTGTTTTTTTCCTCCAACAATCTCTTGTTGTTTGATTTACTGTTCTTTTATATTTTGCTGAGATGGCTTTGAGAGAGATGTTCGCTTCAGTTGTTTGTTCTCTCTCTGCGGTCTTCCTAGCATCTTCAACTTTGTCCTCCAAAATTTGTAGTTCCTCAGTCCAGTATGGATTTGTAATTTTTCCTCGCTCCTCTTGGAATAGACTCAGTGGCCGCCTGTATTATTGCTCTGTTTAGACTTTCCACCATTTGCTTCATGTTGCCATATCGTGTATTTATGTTTTCACAATATTTGTCTGTTAGTATGGAAAATCTGTCCCAATCTGCTCGTTTGTAATTCCAGTGGGGCAAAGGCTTTTGCTCCTGTGGAACATACTCCATATTTATTACAAGCTTGATTTGTCTGTGGTCACTACCTGCTAATTGGTCAAGCACATTGCGTTCGATTTTGTGGAGGATGTCTCCTGTGCAGAAAGCTAAGTCTGGAGTAGAAGTGGTAAGCCATCTTCTGGAGTAGAAGCTCGGTGTGTCATCCGCTTTGTTGAGTAGATGGAGATTTGAGTCTATTTCCCAGTCTTCCACTTCATCTTCTCTTTTGTCAGTATCTGGGTATCCCCATCTTTCTGAGCGGCTATTAAAGTCTCCGACAACAATGCAATTTGTGTCAGTTATTTTCATGTTTGAGAGTGTAAGATCCTTATCTGCCGAGCTATACAGATTGTAAATTCTTATTTTCACGTCCTTTATCATTATATCAACACCTATAATTTCCGTTTGGTTGTCAGAGATCACAGATACTTCGCTGCAAGGTATTGTATTTCGTGTAAGTATTACAACTCCTCCTTTGTGTCCTTCGCGGTCGAAACGTGTGGCCTGATATCCCTCGACTGAAAATGTGCGATTGGCGTTGAGGTGTGTCTCTTGAATGCATGCCACATCTATTCTATCTTTATGAAGACGCTGTGTTAGGGATGCTTTCTTGTTATAAACTCCTTCGGCATTCCATTGTAGTATGTTGAGTGTCCGGGGTGTTTGGGGTGTTTGGTCAATAGCTCTTAACCTACTCCTCTGTGCCTTGACTCCACAGCACAGGAGAAGGTGACCACCAGTAGTCATGGGTGGACCCCCTCGAGGCAGGGGGCCCGGCACTATCACCGCCTGATGGGACTTCACGGGATTAGCACCATAACGATTAATTTTCATCTGTGGCATCATGAAATGATAAAGTTACGTTGCACTTCTTTGTCAAGCCTGTGGCTCAGTACATCCGATTTCGACAAGCATTTGTTCGGGATGCTTTCCCTAGCCTTTGACTGTCCCCAGTCTACCTACAAGGCAGCAGGTTTGTGCGTCACTTCGTCTGGTCCCTCTCCCTTGACCTGTCTGACATGGGTGACCCTACCAGTAGCTGTGCTACCGTCGGCATAGCTCTTGGGGTCATTGGAACGCTCAAGCCCCTCTACCTCGTCAAGGTGGACGCACGGCAGAGAGGGAGACCCGGATTTGAATCCTCGGGAAGGCGTGAAGTTTTTCTGTCCGGGGCAAAAAGAAAACTCTAACCTGCACAGCTTGCGGCGACTCCACTAGCCAGGCGCCTTTAATTCCTCAGGTTCAAGACCCCCTGCCCTACACAGCAAGGTACTATAGGCAGTTGATGAAAATTTATTTTTATTTTTTTTTAATTTTAATTTTTTATTTTTTAATGACAGTTTTAAGAGACCAAAGTAGTCGAAGTATTATTGTTTTCGTTGAACCAGTTTTCTGCGATGAGTCTGTGATGTGAGAGGGACATCACATGTTGTAGGTCTGAGTGTACGGAGGAATAGGTGACCAATCTGTGATGTGTCAAAATCATCACATTTTGTTGATCTGGATGCAGGCAGGAATAAGTGAACAATCTGTGATGTGACAGAACCATCATATTTTGTTGATCTGAATGCACGCAGGAATAAGTGACCGAACTATCCCTCACTTAGCGAGACGGCGAACGCAGGCACCGAACCCCTGCCCGGCCGAGCTCATGGCATTATCAGCACAGATCCCTATCAACTACACTAAGGCACCCACATGCCAAAGTATTTCGAAAACAATGTAAAGTACCTCTTTACAAGGCTTAAAGCGTACCGGCATACGTGCAAGACCCACATTTTTATCAACTATTCGACACTCGGTACATTATTTACTCAGTATCACACCATTCGACACTCGGTACAACATTTACTCAGTATCACACCATTCAACACTCGGTACAACATTTACTCAGTATCACACCATTCGAGACTCGCTACAAGATTTACTCAGTATCACACCATTCGACACTCGGTAGGCCTACAACATTTACTCAGTATCACACCATTCGAGACTCGCTACATTATTTACTCAGTATCACACCATTCGAGACTCGCTACATTATTTACTCAGTATCACCCCATTCGACACTCGGTACAACATTTACTCAGTATCACACCATTCGACACTTGGTACAACATTTACTCAGTATCACACCATTCGACACTCGCTACATTATTTACTCAGTATCACACCATTCGACACTCGGTACAACATTTACTCAGTATCACACCATTCGACACTCGGTACAACATTTACTCAGTATCACACCATTCGACACTCGGTACAACATTTACTCAGTATCACACCATTCGAGACTCGCTACATTATTTACTCAGTATCACACCATTCGACACTCGGTACAACATTTACTCAGTATCACACCATTCGACACTCGGTACAACATTTACTCAGTATAACACCATTCGACACTCGGTACAACATTTACTCAGTATGACACCATTCGAGACTCGCTACATTATTTACTCAGTATCGCACCATTCGACACTCTGTCCAACATTTACTCAGTATCACACCATTCGACACTCGGTACAACATTTACTCAGTATCACACCATTCGACACTCGGTACATTATTCACTCAGTATCACACCATTCGAGACTCGGTACAACATTTACTCAGTATCACACCATTCGACACTCGGTACAACATTTACTCAGTATCACACCATTCGACACTCGGTACAACATTTACTCAGTATCACACCATTCGACACTCGGTACAACATTTACTCAGTATCACACCATTCGACACTCGGTACATTATTTACTCAGTATCACACCATTCAACACTCGGTACATTATTTACTCAGTATCACACCATTCAGCACTGGTACATTATTTACTCAGTATCACACCATTCAGCATTGGTACATCATTTACTCAGTATCACACCATTCAACACTCGGTACATTATTTACTCAGTATCACACCATTCGATACTCGGAACATTATTTATTCAGTATCTCACCATTCAGCACTCGGTAAATTATTTACTCAGTATCACACCATTCAGCACTCGGTACATTAATTACTCAGTATCACACCATTCAACACGCGGTACATTATTTACTCAGTATCACACCATTCGATACTCGGAACATTATTTACTCAGTATCACACCATTCAGCACTGCTACATTATTTACTCAGTATCACACCATTCAGCACTCGGTATATATTTACTCAGTATCACACCATTCAGCACTCGGTATATAATTACTCAGTATCACACCATTCGATACTGGCTACATTATTTACTCAGTATCACAACGGCCGCTTTTGCTTCCCAATGCATTATTGGTTCACATTTTGGGCTGGGCTCACCAAGGATTCTAGGTCTTCAAAAAGTTGCATATCCTTTACAGGATTACGCATTCAACTTCATCATAATTGTTTTTTTTAAAGCTGTTTGGGATTCCTGGAGAAGTTTACGTTTAGTAGTTTTGCATTACTATCTGAACGACCGGCTCCCATACCATTTTATAAACAATCAATGCAAGGCGGTTTGCTGCGAAATCGCCCGCGGCTGAGGGTCACCTTTTTAAAATACTAATTCGCCCAGCTGCGGATGGAACCCCTGACCATCCGGTCGACAGACGCGTGTCTAGCCACTGCGTCATCGAGGCTCAATTAAAATATTACATACCGACAAAAGCTGGAACATTTTGTGACAACAGGAAAGATTTGCGAAAACAGAGATAGAGGAATACAGCGTGAGAAGATTCTTGACAGTCTTGTGCCGTGGATCGGAAGGGAGTTAACAACCGAATTTATCCATGACGTCAGAGATCGCAATTTGTGGAGAGGTAAAGGCACTGGATGATGATGATACCACAATGTCTGGGCAGTCCACACTGCCAGGGAGACCGGAACATCTAGGTCCGCTGCCGTAGAGAGACATACACTTGCCGATACTGTGTAGACGCAGACCCTTTCGCGTGTGTCTATTGGTGAAGACAGAAGATTTCCAAAAGCTGATGGCAAGCAAGAAATACCCCAACCATCTCGGTACACATGGAGACTGATACCTGGGCTGACAGTACCTTCAACGACGCAGAGACATAATGATGAATGCTTAACTGAACATGTACCCAGTATGTTGGCGCGAAGCAGCACTTTTTGAAGGCTTAGGGGCTTAGGTGTAGCACTATTTGAAGACTTAGATGTTACAATATTTACATACATAGTTCTAGTGCTGTTTGAAAAAGCTTAGACGTAGCACTATTTGAAGGCTTAGATGTTGTACTATATGAACGCTTATACGAGGGGAAGTCAATAAGTAAGTCACACATGGCTGTAGAAAAATAATTAAATATGATAACAACTTGAAACAAGTTTATTTGTATACATACATTGTCCCTTTATTTCTCAACATAATTTCCACCAACATCGATGCACTTATAAAATCGTTTTATCAGTCCTCCCAAACCGGCTGCATAGACTGCGTGCTCTGATTTCTAAACCACGTTTTCACTTCACATTCAACTTCGGCGTCGTTCGCGAAATGTCTCCCGCCAAGGTGGGTTTTCAGTGGACTTAGCCCCCTAGCGATTTCCAGTAATGCGGTGAATAGCTGGGTAGAAAACGTTACGACGACGAGTCAATAAGTAAGTCACACAGTTCTGTGGGATGGCAGGCAAATGAGAACAGGGCACGCAGATCTATGCAGTCGGTTTGGGAGAATTGATATAACTATGGGATAAATGAATCAATGGTGGTGGAAATTATGTTGAGAAATAAAGGGACAATGTATGTATAAAAATAAACTGGTTTCAAGTTGTTATCATATTTAGTTATTGTTTTACAACCATTTGTGACTTACTTATTAACTTACCCTCGTATTTAGCATTGTTTGAACACACAGATGTAATACTGTTTGAACGCATGGATGTAGCACTGTCTGAACACCTACCTAGGTGTAGCACTATTTCAACATATACATGTAGCACTGTCTTAACATCTAGGTGTAGCACTATTTGAATGCATAGATGTAGCACTGTTTGAATACTTAGATTTAGTACTAATTTAACACTTAGATGTAGCACTGTTTGAACACATGCATGTAGCACTATTCGAACACTTAGATGTAGCACTGTTTGAACATATAGATATAGCACTGTTTAAATACTCAAATTTAGCACTAATTTAACACATAAATGTAGCACTATTTGAACATATAAATGCAGCACTATTTGAATATTTAGATGTAGCACTATTTTAACATCTTATATGTAGCACTATTTAAATACTTCGATGTAGCCTGCTTGACCACATGATAAGAGCGCCTGCTCCTAAACATCCGGCGTGCTTATGCCGAGTAGCGGGTTCAACCCCTACATCCACCAGTTGGACTAAAATGTTGACTTCTCGTCCTTGACTTGGAGACGTAAATTACAAGTACCTCTGAAGCCAAAGTGGGTTCGCCAGATGGCGAGAGACACTGGAAATAGGGAAATATAATCCACACGCATAATTCTGCCCAGTGCACTAAAAGTAGCAGCGCGTGTATGGACAAAGCTTGACTTTTGCGAGCGCAAAAACAGATGTAGCACTATTTCACCACTTAGTTTTTTTGCATATCCCTTACAGGACGTTGCAGTCAACATCAGCATTTTCCAGCTGCTGTTGATGTACCAGGCAAGATTACGCTCAGTAATTTGCCATTGCTTTCTGAGCGGCCGGCTCACATACCCCGTAAGTTACCGACGCGGCGAGAATCGCTACCGATTCTCGCGCAGGTTACGTTACTCACGAGAATATACGGGATTACGGAGAAAGAAGTTAACCCCTAGGCCAGGGATACCGGCCTTATATCTATAATATATAATCTTCATACTTGGATACCATCCATTCACCATCCATCATGTGCCATGCCGGTAAGCGTGGGCGGTCATGTTCTGCCATCTCACAGAGTCGTGGATCAGTTCCGTGTTTCTGTCTCGACCATGCCACAAGGCCAAGCCATCCAGATACTTGTTTCTAGGTCTTCCCCTTGGTCTGTTCCCCTCGATCTTACCAGTTGTCACCAAGTTCTCCAAATTATTTCTTCTCATAACATGCCCAAAAAATTGTGACTGTCTACGTCTAATGTCTCTGATCAGTTTACGATCTTCATTTGTTTCTTGAAGGACTTCTTCATTGGTCTTTCTGGCTGTCCATGGTATTCTTTGAATTTTCCTCAGAAACCACATTTCTACAGCCATCAGATGTTTTTCAGCCTGGCTGCTCATTGTCCAAGCTTCACATCCATATAAAAGTACAGGTTCTATGTAGCATCTCAACACTCTTTTTCTCGTTTCAATTGACATCTTTTTATTGGTCAGTATGTTTTTCATCTTGCTAAAGGCTACTTTTGCCATGGCGATTCTTGTTCTAATCTCTTCAAGGCATCTCCCATCAGATGTTATTACTGTTCCGAGATAATTGTACCTATTCACTTGTTGAAGAATATTCCCATTTACTTGTATATTACACTGTGGTATTTCGTTCTTCCTAGTGACGACCATAATCTGTGTCTTTTTACAATTTAATTCTAACCCTTGTTGTTCACTGTGTGTAACAACCGCATCTACTAAATTTTGCAGGTCCTGTTCATTGTCTGCAATCAAGACTGTATCATCTGCATATCTAATGTTATTGATGCATCGTCCCCCAATGTTGATTCCTTCCATATTTTCAATATTTCTGAAAATATTTTCACTGTACAGGGAAAACAGATCTGGAGACATTACACATCCCTGTCTCACACCTCTCTTAATAGGCTGATATTGGCTTACTTCATTATCAACTCTTATGGCAGCTTGTTGTTTCCAATATATGTTTTTTACAAGTCTAAGGTCTTTCCCATCAATTTGTAGATCTTCAAGCATCCTTATCATGTTGACATGTCTCACTTTATCAAAAGCCTTTGTGTAGTCAATAAAGCAAAGGTGTAGATCTTTGTTTACTTCTATAGAACGTTCGATTACGGTTCTCAGTATATACACAGCATTTACTGTACCCTTGCCTACTACAAACCCACATTGTTCTTCTCCTATTTCAGGTTGTATTTTCCTCCTAACTCTTTGCATAACACAACATGATTTTCTTGGCATGTGTAAAGAAGGTAGTTTGCCATTGCTTTCCTTCCCAGCAGTGACCATACTGGTCAGTGACCGTAGCCATTGTCTCCTCAAAAAAGGAGATCCTCTGCCTACCGTCGTGAAGGTGGAGACCATAACCTACAACTATCTGTCGGCTGCTCCCCATCTTCATCCACCACCTGCACCTATGGCTTCACGTAACCCTGATCGAGGGGCTAAACGGGTACTCCACCTTGCCCAAGGGTGTCCCGTAGGCTAGCGGAGGGAAGGAGGCGCCTTACTTCTCCTTTGATAGGGGATACCCCTACCCCGCTACCCGACTTGGATACAGCATTGTTTAAACATACATATGTATCACTGTTTGAACATGTGCATATTATCACCATATTAACACTGAAATGCAGCACTTTTTGAACACTTTGATCATCTTCTTCTCCCATTTCTTCTTGCTTTGCTAAGCCATCCCCTCATCCTTCTCCTCCTCCTCCTCCTCCTTCTCTTTAATCATCATCTTCTTCATCTTCATACTCATTTTCTTCTTCTCCTCCATCTCCTTCTCTCCTCCTCCTCCTTCTTCTCATGATGGCATCTCTAACATATCACCTGTTTTTCCATGATAAACTCGGCCGCTGTGGCAAATTTCTATTGATCCAACTACCACTCACAATCTCTTGTCACCGAAGACAAAACCAGGTAATTGTTTACGGCGGTTTATGACCCCAACTTCTAATTAAAGGTCCCATTGACCGCTGCTTCTACATCTGGCCAGCCTTCAATAGAGACGATTTAGATGGTTGAAACGTAATACCAGCGAGTAATTTATCGAGATACTGCCAAATAAAACGGACCCAAGCTCAACACTGCACCTCCAGAATCACCGGGCTGTTTCCTGAGAAGTATCATCTCATCGCCTGAGTTAGAAGTGGGGCGCACGTTTCTTTCACCATTGAAGTTTGCCTGGGTTTCTGTAAGTATGTCTACTTTGATTGGGAAACATATCCCTGATTAGTGAGAGTTCATAAATAAGCCCAAATGTATTGCTTGGCGTTCATGGAAGTAGAAGAAAGAAGTAGAGACTAGAGGACGCACTAGACAACAGAAATAAGCACACATGTATTGTCTGGCTCTAGCAGAAGAACTAGGAATAGAGGACACAATAGACAACATACAAACTGAAAGCTATAGTTACCGACCTGGATTCAAAATGGGATCTTCCCAGCCAACGCAAGTTATCGAGGCAGGCGTTTCGAAAATGTAACCGCATCGTGCAGCCAGCGTCGTGGTTTGAGCGGGCAAAAGAGCAAATTTGTACGAACGTTCGACAAAGTCTCGATAAGCGCCCACTCTTTCTCGATGAGTAGTGGGCCTGCAGTCAGTAAGCTGGTATAGCTTTTTTTCGGTCAGTCCTGCCGACGTAGCTTGAAAACTCGTCGGTAGGCGTCCAGTGGTTTTGTATGTATCACCTCGTACCGGGAGGGCGCGCTTTAGAGATGCTACTCTTGGCCTGCGTGTGCGTGAATATTCCGTCTGTCCGATAGATATCTGGTTGATCCTGCCAGTAGTCAGAAGCTTGTCGCTCGTCACTACGCATGTCTTAAGGCTGACAATTAAAGGATTTGACGGAAGGGCCGTTTGCACGAGGCTCTAGGCTACCATTTCTTTTTGAGAGCCAATATATACAGGGATAACTGACCTGTGGCAGCGTAACGTTCACTGTATCTGTGTCCGTCTCCAGTCATCTTGCCATGCTCGCCACTGGAACCAGATGGACTCAGACGAGAGAGTGAGGTCGAAGGAGTTGCGCAACCACTTCCTCACTATAATCCAATCTAAAGCGCAAGTCATTCGTTCTTCATCAAATTAAAAGATGCAATGAATGAATGGTCCTCATCATTCGTGATGGACGAACATCCATCCACAGGAACAAGTGTACTTCGACGCTTGACCAGCTCAGGCGTGTCTAGTGTGTCCTCTAATCCTTACTTCTTTCTTCAACTTATATGAGCGCCAATCAGTACATGTGTGTTTATTTATGAACCTTCATAGTAGCCTAAAAGGGTTCCTTAATTGATATGTCTGTGTAATACATCATCATCATCATCATCATCATCATCATCATCATCATCATCATCAACATCATCGAGTGCCCTGCCAGCTCGCGTAGGGGTTAATGTCTCTCAACAGATCTCGGTATTTGGTTTTCTGGATACACTCTGCTTATGGAATTCCTCCATGCCACTGTCTCAGTCTATCCAGCTTAATTTCTCCTTGGTCTGCCTCTGCCTCTCTTCCCCATGATCTTTCCAGTTGTCAGGATGTTCTTCAATGCCTCTCTTCTCATCACATGACCAAATAAAGCTGTTTGTCTCTTTCTTATTGCTGAATATAATGTGCTAGTTTCATTAGCCTCTTTCATATTGCTGAATGTAATGTTCTAGTTTCATTAGTATCTTTCTTATTGCTGAATATAATGTTCTAGTTTCAATTGACTCTTTCTTATTGCTGAATATAATGTTCTAGTTTCAATTGACTCTTTCTTATTGCTGAATATAATGTTCTAGTGTCAATTGACTCTTTCTTATTGCTGAATATAATGTTCTAGTTTCATTAACCTCTTTCTTATTGCTGAATATAATGTTCTAGTTTCAATTGACTCTTTAAAACAAATCGTGACTGTCTTCTTTATCTAGCCGGTCTCCGTGGCGAAGAGGTTAGGGACGCGATTCGTGATCCCGCATACCCGCGTTCGAAACAAAGCTGCGCACGATTTGGCAGCAGACCGCGTTGCGCTGGTTTTTAAAAAAAAATATATGGGTGCCGGTCGTTCAGAAAGCAATGGCAAATTACTGAACTTAAACTTGTCAATACATCAACAGCATCAAAAAATGCTGATATTGACTACAAACGTCCTGTAAAGGATATGCAACTAACTTTTCTTTTTTAAACTTCTTTATCTAATCAGTTTACAGCTTTCGTGTTTTTCTTACAGGACTTGCTCATTGCTTTGTATTCCGCCCATGGTATTATTTGCAATCTTCTCAGAAACCACATTTTCACTGCCATTAAATGTTTCTCAGCTTGTCTGCGTATTTAGCCTGCATATATTAGTATAGCTTCTGTATATAATTTCCACGCTATTTTTCTCACTGCAATTGACAACTTCTTTACTGTATAGTATGTTTTTCAAATTAATAAATAGGCGAAAACATTCCTAGAAGACTTGGCTTTGAAGAAGAATGCTGAAAATTCATTGGACAGACACAATGAGCAATCTGGACATTTTGAGGGAGACAATGTCGCGAAAACAATTTATCACAAACATCAGAAAGCCCCAGTCATCATTTGTTTGGTCACATTACGAGAACGCAAAAACTGGATCATTTGACAAGGCGAAAAGATTTTTGGTAAGAGAGATAAAGGAAGAAATTGAGAGACCATGCTGACAGTCTTGTGTCATGGCATAGAAGGGAGTCATCACACGAATTGATCTATTGATCGGGGATCGTAATTTGTGGAGAAGCATTATCGCCAACGCCAGCCGGCAAGGGACTTGATGATGATGATTTTTTCATCTTGCAAAATACCTCCTTTGACACAACGACTCTTGTTCTAATCTTTAAAATGTACCTTCCATCAGATGTTATAACTTTCCCAAGATAGTGGTACCAATCCACGTGTTTAAAAATTTACCCTTTACTTGGATTTACGTTGTGGTATTCCTTTCTTCTTGGGGATGACCACATTCTCTGTTGTCTTAAAGTTTCATTCTAGCCATAGTAGCTCCCATGTAAAATAACCGCATCCTTTACATGCTGCAGACCATGTTTTTTGTCTGCAATTTCAATGTCTGTTTCTAGCTGTTGTTGTTGTTGTTGTTGTTGTTGTTGTTGTTGTTGCTGTTGTTGCTGCTGCTGCTGCTTATCCATGATAACCAAACCAGTTTTATTTACACACACGGTCTTACTTCTAACGTCTTAGGGAGACTCTATGATAAAGTCATTACTCCGCCTGTCTCACGCTTGAATATTGTTTGTTCGAGTCCGGCTAACGTCGTTCAGTGCACTAATGCAGTTTTCTGGGGTCGCCACTGGAGCTATGGAGTTGGTGCTATGTGCAACGCTTTGGGCAGAACCCCCTGCGGAAAGAGACCGAGCCATGTGGTATAAAACCAGGTGCAATGAAGTCGACCCTCTCGCCTTTTCCATACGTTCAACTATTTCAACCTCTTGTCCTTCACCTGTCCTACACTGCAATGTACTATAGACAGTATATAACAGTTTGACAGTTAGCGTCTTCGGGAATCAACTTTACATCTTCAAGCAAAGAAACATGGCTAGCGTACTGGTGCCAGTTAGTTATTTAGTCGCCGTTCTAACTTCACGGCAAAGGGTCGCCCCATTGTGCTCCGTTCCCGTTCCAGTAAATCTAAGATAAAATGTTCCTCACTGCCCCATGTGAAAAGTGGAACAGACAGGAGTCTCGACAAACCAACAGCCCCCACGTGTATCCTAGGCATAATGCCGCTGCCAGAATGCCAGCACAAAAGTCGGCCACGAAAATTCAGTTCATCGTCGATGGAAGCGGCAGCCACTAGAAAACCAATAGCCAGGATCGTGCCGTTCTATGTTACAGAGAGGCGGCCGCATCAGGCGGCACTGTAAAGGGGTTCATAAGAGGGCGGCACTTGTTTGTAAAGAAAATAACATGTAAGGGGCGGCCTTTCGAAGACTTGTATTATACTGAGAAAATCCACCTACGGTACTGCCAACAGCCACACATTATTGCATACGGCAACCCAGTTAGTTCATTGTTTGTAAACATGCAGTTCACGCTACAAACAACCATAGACAGATGTAAAAGCACTCCACACGAAATGCACAGCTCACAGTGTTGCCCCGCGCACTCAACTCAGTAGCAGGGCGACGAAACCATACACTACAAGTCCAACATGCGTAAAATACGTAAGCAAACCGTAGCCACAAGCACAAACCTCCCGAGACCTTAACAGCTCAACAGCCTATCCTCCATGTTGGGGACCAGTACTGGTGTCAAGATACTTCTAGTAGCGCACTGTAAGTTCAGCCTATACCTTACTGGCCTTGTACAGAGGCAACTTCGTGTGATGGGGGAGCTACAGTGGCGTAGTAGCTAGACGTTTGTCTGCCGGCTCAATTGGCACCGGTTCCAATCCAAATCACGACGGAGTTTTGAAATTGGCGTGGGCTTCACAGTCGACTCAAGACAAGTAAATGCTTAAAAAGCATTTGGGCATATTGTGCTAAACATATTTTTATAGACTAAACAGCGCTTAGTGGGTGATGTAACCGGTAGCACGCTGGTCGCCTTTTTTCCTAAAATAGTTCCTGGTACCAATCTTAGGCTGGGTCAACCTAAACGCCCAGGTCCGTCTTAAAGATTCCAACGTAGTACGGCAGGTGAGCTTCTAGCCTTTACTACTAATAATATTTTCTGGTACCCTTTCTAGAATGGGAGCCCAGGTCAGTTTAGGCATCTTCCTCGTTGTGAATTCGAACTTATGACCATCGGGCGGACAGGCGAGATATAGCCATCACGCTACTCGGCTTCGCTGCCATCAAGTGTTGTTTGATACAGAAAACCTTGACCTAGCACCATAACGTCACAATACTACAACGTAGACACGTAACCCTTGACCTTCATGTTACTATCATATTTATACTCATTCATTCATTCAGTAGCATGTCATTTGCAGGACCTCGCTCCAATAACAACCTTCCGGAAAACTTCTCGATCATAAGCAAGATGTCTCGCACATTCTGCACCCATCTTCTCTTTGGTCTTCCTCTTCCTCTCATCCAGGGCATATACCTCTCTATTATTGTTCTCTCTAAACTTTCATAACGTTTAAAGTGATCAAAATATTTCAATTTTCTTTGTTTAATCGTTTTTAGTAGCCAACCTTCTTCAATATTCAGCTCTTGTCGTGGAGATGCATTTGTTCTTTTCTGTATATATTTATACTGTTACCCACAAAAGTTCAGTCTAGGTGACTGAACGCATCAGACGGTTCCAGTTCTTAAACAAACAACAAAAAACAACATTTGCTTACACTCAACAAATGTTTGAGCTTTCAGATTAGAGAATGACACCATAGGACATACAACATTTTCTTAAACCCAACAAATGTTTGAGTTTTCAGATTAGAGAATGACTTCATAGGACATACAACATTTTCTTAAACCCAACAAATGTTTGAGCTTTCAGATAAGGGAATGACACCATAGGACATACAACATTTTCTTAAACCCAACAAATGTTTGAGCTTTCAGATTAGAGAATAACACCATAGGACATACAAAATGTTCTTAAACCCAACAAATGTTTGAGCTTGCAGATTAGAGAATGACACCATAGGACATACAAAATGTTCTTAAACCCAACAAATGTTTGAGCTTTCAGATTAGAGAATGACACCATAGGACATACAAAATGTTATTAAACCCAACAAATGTTTCAGCTTTCAGATTAGAGAATGACACCAAAGTTCGTGTCCCTCGTCCTGGTCCTGTTACTATCTAATGGCGCCAGCAGTCAGCCGTCCGTGAAACAAGGATTCGAACTTCAGTTCACATCCTCCCGGGAGGAGTTGGAGAATGAACCCATGAGTTTCTCGGGTAGTGCTCCATCTTGGCTAAACGGAACTCTGGTGAGTTGTTTTTGACATGAAAATCCATGTAACCGCCCATCCAGTCAATCATTCATTCATCCAACCATTCATCCGCCCAAAAATATATCCATATATTTATTCATTCACGCATTAATATATCCATCCTTGTATACGATCATCCATCTATCAATTTATCAATCAATAAAGCCAGACATGCACGCGTCAAGCGCGATGAGTGTAAGCAATTCTCTTTGTGGATGATGTGAGTAACCAGTTCTCTTTATGGATGATGTGAGTAACAAGTTCTCTTTATGTATTATGTGAGTAACAAGTTCTCTTTATGGATGATGTGAGTAACCAGTTCTCTTTATGGATGATGTGAGTAACCAGTTCTCTTTCTGGATGATGTGAATAACCAGCTCTCTTTATGGATGATGTGAGTAACCAGTTCTCTTTCTCGATGATGTGAGTAACCAGTTCTCTTTCTGGATGATGTGAATAACCAGTTCTCTTTATGGATGATGTGAGTAACCAGTTCTCTTTATAGATGATGTGCGTAACCAGTTCTCTTTCTGGATGATGTGAGTAACCAGTTCTCTTTATGGATGATGTGAGTAACCAGTTCTCTTTCTGGATGATGTGAATAACCAGTTCTCTTTATGGATGATGTGAGTAACCAGTTCTCTTTATGGATGATGTGAGTAACCAGTTCTCTTTCTGGATGATGTGAGTAACCAATTCTCTTTGTGGGAGAAGCAACCAGTTCTCTTCAGTTCGCTTCTTGGAGATTTTTTCACAACATTTAGTATTTGTTCGTGTGTGACACAAGTAACCAGTTCTCAACATGTGTGACACGAGTGACCAGTTCTCTACATGTGTGACACCAGTAACCAGTTCTCTACATGTGTGAAACAAGTAACCAATTCTCTACATGTGTGACACCAGTAACCAGTTCTCTACATGTGTGAAACAAGTAACCAATTCTCTTCATGTGTGACACCAGTAACCAGTTCTCTACATGTGTGGCACGAGTAACCAGTTCTCTACATGTGTGACACAAGTAACCAGTTCTCTACATGTGTGACACCAGTAACCAGTTCTCTATATGTGTGACACAAGTAACCAGTTCTCTACATGTGTGACACGAGTAACCAATTCTCTACATGTGTGAAACAAGTAACAAGTTCTCTACACGTGTGACACAAGTAACCAGTTCTCTACATGTGTGACACAAGTAACCAGTTCTCTACATGTGTGACACAAGTAACCAGTTCTCTGCATGTGTGACACGAGTAACCAGTTCTCTACATGTGTGACACAAGTAACCTGTTCTCTATATATGTGACACAAGTAACCAGTTCTCTATATGTGTGACACAAGTAACCAGTTCTCTATATATGTGACACAAGTAACCAGTTCTCTATATGTGTGACACGAGTAACCAGTTCTCTACATGTGTGACACAAGTAACCAGTTCTCTACATGTGTGACATGAATAACCAAATCTCTATATGTGTGACACAAGTAACCAGTTCTCTACATGTGTGACACGAGTAACCAGTTCTCTACATGTTTGACACAAGGAACTCGTTCTCTACATGTGTGACACAAGTAACTCATTCTCTACAAATGTGACACAAGTAACCAGTTCTCTACACGTGACACGAGTAACCAGTCCTCTACATGTGTGACACAAGTAACTCGTTCTCTACATGTGTGACACAAGTAACCAATTCTTCTTGTCGTGAGACACGAGTAGCCAGTTCTCTTTGTGTGTGACAGTTAACCAGTTCTCTTCATGTGTGACACAAGTAGCAAATTCCTCTCATGTGTTCTTTTCAGCCCAAACGTCTTCAGTACATGTTCTTCATTATGACACCTTCACACTTTTTATAGAACTAGATTTCTGCATCTTCTAAATAACATTTCACTTACATATTAGTTGTCCATGATTCACGTCTAACCTATTGGATTTCCAACACAAATGTTAAAAACATTTAGTAAATTATTTTCCAACACAAACGTTAAGAACAATGAAGAAACACATTTATTTTCTAATGCAACTGTTAATGGCAATAAAGGAATACAGCTGGTGTTTGTAAAGTCTTACTACACTTTGTAGGCAGAACAAATTTGAAAAATGAAGTATATTACGGCATCATAAAATGTGCTAAAATTTCAATAAATTAGTTACAACAGTCACTACTATGGTCTAATGCTGCTTTTGGGTAAGCTGGAAAATACCAATGATGTATGCATTTTACAGGTGTTGGAAATGTCCACCACAGGTTTCAGGACTTGACAGAAAACATCTTTACATATTGTCAAATGCCTTCTGCAACATGCCTGTTGTTATTTTTTGAATGGTAATTCTGAATGCTACTTTCAGGTCCTCAATTGGTGTACATTATTTGTGTGAACATTTCCTTTCAATAAAACCAATAGATAACAATTAAATGGAGTTAGATCAGGAGACCGAGCAGGCCAAATTCTACGTGATATTATGCGAAAAGTTATTCTAAACAAACTTGTTGCGAAATCTTTCTTAAGGATCTGTTTGGACTTTACATGATTCTATCTTAGATATCTATACATCTTTCTTCAGACACAGCAGGCCTACCAGATTACGAAGCATCTTCCACATTTCTCATTGCAAGAAACTTATTCACCAAATTTCTAACCGTAATGCGATGAAGAGGTTGCTTATCGGGAAATCTTGCTATAAATCTTTGAACAACCATCCGTGTGTATCGTCCGCCATTTCGAAACACGTGTTTAATCCCGTCAAGAAAAATATTTCTTCCGTTGATAACACCCTTCTGTTTGGAGTGCAGACAACAGCCATTCGATGCATATTGCTTCAAGATGGACTGTTGAGCACATATTTTTTATGACATTATGTACTTCATTTTTCACATGTGTTCTACATACAAAGTGTAGTGAGACTTTACAAACACATGGTATTTTTGCCAACAGAAATGTTTATAGCAATGAAGAAATATATTTGTGCCGATACAAATGTTATCTGCAAGAAATACAATAGTTTTTCAAAATTAAAAATAAGAAGAAATATATCTTTTCAAACTTAAATGACAACAGAAATGAAGAAATATACTTTTCCAACACAAATTAATAGCAGTGATGACATTGTTTTCCCAGGTTACAAATGTTAACGTCAATGTGCAAATAATGCTTGCAATACAGATGTTTACAGCAATGAAGAAACATTTTTTTACAACACAAATATAACCCTTTAAGCCCGGGTCGGCCGAAATTTCGGCCATGATGTCACGACACGTCACGAGCCAAAAAGACGACGGGGCCGATTTAATCGGGAAAAAATTTAAAAAGTAATACATTTTCCCGACACTAATGTTAACAGCAATGAGGAAATACATTTTCCAGAAACAAATGTTAACAGCAATAAAGAAATACATTTTCCCAACACAAATGTTAACAGGAACGAAGGAATATATTTTCTCAACACAATGTTAACAGTAATTAACAAAATATATATTTTAATCCGACACAATGTTAACAGCATTAAATAAATATATTTCTCCATAACAAATGTTAACAGCAATGAAAAATACAATTCCCATCACAAATGTTAACACCAATGAAGAAATATATTTGTTTTCCGACACAATGTTAACAGAAATGAAGAAATACATTTCCCCATAATAAATGTTAATAGCAATGAAGAAATACAGTTTCCCAAAACAAATGTTTGCAGCAATGAAGAAATATATTTCCCCAACACAAATTTTAACAGCAATGAAGAAATATATTTGTGTTCCGATACAATGTTAACAGCAATGAAGAATTACATTTTTGATTCTCTGGTCACTTGTTAGAATGCAGGGTGATTAGGGATATTTACCACAAACCTCAGGAGAAAACAATTCAATCCTTGAAACAATGGCATCTGTGTGTAGGTTTTCCTTCCCACTTCATCACCCTTTAAATTTACTATAGTGCTAGAAGGATATTGATTGTTCACAACATATAAACACCACTGATGAACACCACATTTACTTAATGTACACAACAATTTTGGACAAAAACAGTTCAAGTATTAAACAAGATCTGCAGTTCATATATATGTGTAATGAACACTAAGCATTTTCAGACAGGCATGGGAATGATTTGCATTATCACAACATAGTACCCAGTGTCCCCAAGAAAAAAACAAGGTTATTACAAACAACACAACAACCACAAATTGGGTCTATTCCTTGACCCACCTTACATAATTCTCATATTTAAAAATAATGAGTTGGTGTCAAAATACTATGCATATATACCATAACATAACCACCATTATACTATTTCTCATTACCAAATAAAACACTATTTACCTTATACATGGCATAGAAAAAAAAACACATATAAAAGCAGTTTATACTAATAATTAAACTAATTAATTATAGTATTTCTTTAGGCAGTGCGGGTGGGTATTCTTCTCCAGTGCGAAGCAGTTAATGTCCATAATTATCCGGGCAGAAATAAAATACTCACAGTCATGTTTTAATGTCCACTGAAGTTTGTTGCGGAATACTTATAATCCCTATTAGGAAATAAATTCACCACATATCCCCTCCATTGGGGCTGAATTCACGAATCTTCTGGTGCAAATGGCTCGGTGCCCTTGTGAAAATTTGGTGCCTCAGGTTGGTCATACTTCAGGATTTCCACTTAAGCTTTGCAGAAGGTAATTCCCTTTATCATCAGGTCTGATGAAAAGTTGACGTCCATTCAGCTTCTCGGCTTATAATATCCGAATACCAAATTGGCTTACACAGAGGTTTCACCCACCTAGTCACCAGTCTATATCCTATTCCACAGTTGATGGCATTTAGGCTGACATGGGACCAGCACAGAGTTCTGATTCAGTATTTACTTTCAGTGTAGACATACAATTCTGCTTGTTATTCATTTGGTTCATCTGGAATTATTTCCAGGATTCTGCTGCAGGCATGAAACTGAAGAATATTGACTCCACCACATATCCAGGGTGGCAAGCCATCAGGTGATTCCTGTGGTTGCAGGCGTAAAGGCATTTACTCCGCTAGCTGCTTTCATATGGTCTTTTTGAGGTGTTCAGGTTTTGGAACCTTGAGGTAATCTGGTGTAGTTATGGTTCAGAGGTTCTGAAGTTGGTACATTGGTTTATTGGCTTATGTGATTTCAGTGTCTCTTCCCATTGGTTGGAGTTGGTGTTCATAGCTAGAACTTGGTGTTGAGTGGCTGAACCTTTATGTTGGACTGTTGCAGCTTGAGACGTTCTTTCGAAGACTTATCCATTGTTGGATATTAACTTGGTAATCCAACCAACAGTTGAAGGTTACTCACTGTTGTTAGTTTTATTAAACTTGTAGTAGGATTGTCCCATAGTTTCACTGATTTTGCTGAGTGACGAGGCTTCAGGTGGTACTTCCCAGAAGTAAAGCAGACGATACTCTGTTGTCAGTTACTCTGTTGATCTTCATCTTTGTAGATTATTAGATTCAGAAGTCCATCCTGGATATTCCTACTAAAATAGGACTTAATCACTCACCCAGTCAGTTTTCGAATTTGTCTGTTGCTCGCTATGGAGCTAATGAGCGCAGCAGTCAACATTGTTGTATTGGTCCAGTCTCGATTTTAGGACAGGTTGTCATTTATCATGTTCTGGCTGATTACCCAGTTTCCAGTTGACAGTGATGACATGCAGTCCCATCAAATCCACCACTCGCTATAGAAAGGGATGACAAGAATACAACACGAGCATTAACCTACTGTGATGTGTTAACTTTCCCAACACAATTACAAACAAAAATACAAACAACAAGAGGAGAAGGGGAAAGGAGTGGGTTTCCAAGTTCCCTGTCCCTCGACGCTTGTTGTAGAGCTTTTCTAGCTCTGATAGTGAGTGAGATATCTTTTCACTCTATGTTTCTTCTGTTGTTACTGGGACTCTTAGATGAGTGAAGCCATCCTTTTTATCCAACATTTTGCTAGTGCATTTGTCATACCTTGAAGAGAATAGTCCAGAAATAGGCTCTTTTGTTTCCGATTCCTCGTCTCCATTCCTTCGCTATAATCAGCATTAGGCCAAGGCTAATGATCATACGGTTCACCTTTTCTTGGGCACTGACATGCACAAGGATTCTTACATCAACATCCTCTAATCCCCAGGGGCAACATTAAAATGTATACTCCCACAGTAAAGAGTAACAATCAGGGCAGAGAAAAATTCACATAGCAGAAAAAAACATACATGTACATTTCTCTGATATCAAGTACATGATAATCGTACATAATAATATTAATCATAAAATTTAATGCCGGAGCCAATGGTTTTGAATTTTCTTCAAGGGGTTAATCCATAAACTAAAACATACATTGTTTCCCCCCACTGCGTACAGCACATGAGGATAGTAACCGCTGTGATATATTTTGCCAATGACTGCTATTATTCGGAGTGTATTTATTAGAATAACTTATGCCGCATGGTCCAGTCTTCTGAATATTGCAAGCAATTTATTCACATCAATCTTCGCTTCTGTTCCTACTACAGTGAGGTGAGGCAGATTGAATCCTATCCGAACATTCATTTATATCACGCGTTTACTTTAATTGTTCTTGAATTTATATTCTCAAACATGGCATTTCCCTAGCAATATTTTATGAAATGATTATATGTTCATCACTCATATGGAGTGGTTATTAATCTGTTAACAAAAGGATTGCACTAAAATTTAGCACTATAGTTCCAAGTTACAGATTATGATGTGGCAAAGCATTTTATCCCCTGACTAAGAGTCAGGAATATGCGTTATCATTTGTATGTCCCCGCATGGATAAGAATTCCTTTGAAAATGTTCTTTAGAGTTCAATCTCTACAGTACATAGATTATTTGCAGATTTCTAAGCATAAATAGTGAGATATCGTTCACAATGCATAGAAGTTTTAACATAGGAATATGAAATTGACAGACACGAGTTCTCTACTGAAGTATGAATCAGGAGTCTGCTACTGCATTGAGATAATTCCTAGAATGTGTTTCGGACGAGTTTGATACTCTACAGTACACATAATATTTACAGGTTATAAGCACTAATAGTTAGATATAAGTTCATAATGCCTATAAAAGGTTTTAACATAGGGATTTGAAATTGTAAAACATAGGAAAAATTACAGCGTGGCACCCACATGTGCTTCAGTGGTAAAAATCTATCAGACCCCAGTTTACAAGAATGGTTGAATTATCATTCTAACTAATTCTTAATTAAACACACTGGTATATGTACTTTATAAAAATACATGAATACATCTTAATAATGTAGATATAACATACCAATAGCTTGCAGAGAATGATATATTTTTAAGGCAAACATGCCTTCTCCCCGAAGGGAAAGGTCGACTTTCTTGTGTGCTCTCTTGACTAGAAATGGCCGCTTTAGTCTTTGTTTTCAAACTCGTCGGTCTTGGCCAGGTACGTGAGCCAAAATAAAGCCAAATAAATTAAGCTGTGCCACGGTCAGTCTATCGCTGTTTTATTTTCTACTCCTACACTAAGTAAGATACGTAACCAGTAGTTGTTAGGGTTTGTTTATTTTTAAGGGAGTCAATGCTAGGCAAGGGTAAGGACGTTTTAATATATAACAAATACATTTCCCCATAATAAATGTTAATAACAATGAAGAAATACATTGTCCCAAAACAAATGTTTGCAGCAATGAAGAAATATATTTCCCCAACACAAATTTTAACAGCAATAAAGAAATATATTTGTGTTCCGATGCAATGTTAACAGCAATGAAGAATTACATTTTCCCAACACAAATGTTAACTGATATAAATAAATGCATTTCTCTATCACAAATGTTAACTTTAATGAAGAAATACATTTTCCCAACACACATGTTAGCTGCAATGAAGACATATATTTCCTCAACACAAATGTTAACAGCAATGAAATAAATAAATTTCAATGACACAATGTTAACAACGATGAAGAAATACATTTTCTCAACACAAATGTCAACAGCAATTAAGAAATACATTTCCCGGACACACATGTTATCAGCAATGAAGAAATACATTTCCCCAACACAAATGTTAACGGTAATCAGGCAACGTATTTATTGCAACACAAATATTGACATCATTGACGAAATATATTTCCCCAACACAAATGTTAACAGCAATGAAGAAATACATTTATGCTTCAGGTCAGAGATGGGCCCGCGTTGTTCGAGCTCGGCAATGACTCGGTGGTGACGTCAACCTTGGACGGTTTCGCTAAAGTGGCCCTGTGGAACTTCACGGGCAACGGCAGCATCCTGTTCAGCACAAAGTTCATCAGATCCACCTACTACAAGGAGTCGCTGGCCAGCGAGAAGTTCACCTCAAACATCTTCGTCTCCCCTCCACTGCCCCGGCTATCCCCCGCGGAGGTTCAGAGAAGCCAAGAGGTTGGTATTGACAACATGGACATCAACATCGTCGAAGGCAAAGACTCCCAGAGCGGTAAAGTTAGTTATCTGGCCACCAACGATATTTTGTCTGCGTACGAGATATCGCTGGATGACCTCTCCACGCTGGGAAAAAGGAATCCTAGCCTGGGAAATGCCCCTGAATCAGAAGAAACACCAGAGTTTTTGAAACGTTTGTCGACAGCCCACCCTTTGCCTGAATTTAATACAGACAACCTGATCAATGTTGTTCTTCAAGCTGCCGTGCAACCCCAAGACGCCAATGTGCTGAAGGTTGTACGAATTAATTCCGAGGGAACGGAGGAGATTGCTTCATTTGAGATCCCGGAAGTTCCACTTCTACACTCGTTTGGCTTAACTCCAACCAGTGTTGTCATTTTGATGAATCCTTATATCATGAATGCAACCTGTAGGATGGAAAACGAAGATAACTGTTACACGTGGAAAGAGGGCAATGAGCCGACCAGAATTTATGTGGTGGATATCCAGACGGGTAGCGTGCAAGGCGTCAACATCCCCAAAACCTTTGTCTATCATCACATCAACAGTTACAATTATGGCCCAAACATGGTCATTGCAGATGTTGCATCTTACGATAGTCCAATTCCCCACACCAAATTTGAGCTGTCCAGACTCAAGGACGAGAGTGCCAGGAGCCAGATTGACCCAAGAGCAGATATGAAGAGGATAGTCATCACGTTGGATACTGCAACTGCAACCATCAGCAGCATCCCCTCCCCGAATCCAACCTCCGAACTTGCGTCCACGCTTGACTACCCAGTTATCAACGAGAAGCATCGTTCCAAGAAGCACTGTTACGTCTACGGCATCATTGAGAAGCATGACTCGGTCAACATCGAGGCGGTAGCTGTGGCCAAGAAAGATGTGTGCAGTGATGACGATCGTGCCTCAGACGCCATCTACTCCCGTACTGGCTGGTATCCATCTGAACCCACATTCGTGCCTACTCCTGGAGCTACCAGAGAAGACGATGGCGTTCTCCTGGTGCCATACACTTCCGGAGAAAGCAACCGTACTAACTTGGTGGTGCTAGATGCTGAGACCCTGCAGTTCATCGACATGGCTGTGGGACCCAATCACATCCCACAGTCTCAGCATGGACGGTACCTTGACGTGTGAAGGAAACTCGAGGCAGCTTCAGGCTGCGATTCCTAGAATGATGACAAAAGAAGAACATTAAAACAGTCGCCGTAAATAAAATATTGTATGATTTCTTCTTGTCTAACATTTTCCGCTGCATCTCGTCAGGTGAATTCTGCAGAGTTATATATCATCTGAAGTGAAGAAATAAATGATACTTTGGCTGGACATACATGGTCGCTGATATTATTCCAATGTGCAGAACGTTAACGCCACGAAAGTCTAACACTTAACAGGAAGTCCTTCTCTTTACATATCAGCGGCTGGAATTAACTAATTGTTAATACTTCGATATACTTGAATACAGTATGCGAAATATACCAGGCAAGAAATCTTGCAATATTGTGTTTATGGCGTCTATGTTTACATTCACTAAAAAAAATACATTGTTTTGAAAAGAAGAAGAGTTCTATATGATATCAACGATTTAGAAGCACTTGTTGAAACCAGTCTTGAAACACACAGAATATGCACAAGAACTTTTCCACACCAGCTCTAACTGCTGCTTATGATTTTCATTTAGAGATTTCTTAAATTAGAAGAACAGTAGCGACGTTGCTATTAGTTTATCCATTGGTGCTTTGTCAACGACGATAGACAGTATATAATAGACTACACAAGCATAGCATCTTCAACGTCAAAGCAAAATATCAAATTAATATGCAACTATCATTTTCATGGTTGTGTTTATAGTGTTCCAATAACATCATGGCTAAAATGGGCGTCCATTTCATGGTATGTAAATTAATAATCCCGCGCATAAACCGGAAATGAGACGTTGAACTCCAGTAGAAAGGTAAACCAGAAATAACAGCAGTAGTGAACAATGTGATTTGCCCTGGAAGTGTTCATAATGTTCTGTTTTTTAGATTCTGGTTGTGATTATGGAAGCAAATAAATATATGTCGTTCTTCTCTTGTTTTTGTTTGTTTGTTATATATTCAAAGCAGTGTATTTCCTAGTTGCATGTCAACACAGAAGCCGCATACAATATTTTGCATGATTTATTGTCTGACGTACTACTCACCATCCTGTCAGGTGTGTAGTCCATAGTTATTTATCATGCACTTCATATGATACACCTAGTGCAGAGAATGGGCAGTGGGCCGCACTGAGTTTGAAGTGCAACAGCTGATCCAGAGTAACACACATCAAGGTGACATAGTCATCTACACCGATGGGTCAGTGGTGAGAAACAGACGTAGTGGTTGGGGTTTTATTGCAAAGGCTAATGGACGAGTCTTGAAAAAGGAGAGTCTGGCATATGAGACTACGACCTCCAGCATGAGAATGGAGGTGGAGGCAGTAACAGCGGCATTCCGTTGGCTAGAGGAGACATCTGCAACACACGTTGCATTCATTACGGACTCAAGGAGTATGCTTAGCAAGGTGGAGAAAGGAATGTTTCGTGTGGAATGGCTCTTGTCGCTTCAGAGGTCACAGATTGTGAGAATTGTATGGATATTTTGCCCTGACCATGCGGGGGTGCGGAGGAATGAACAGGTTGATAGGCTAGCAGGAAATGCACCTCTTTGTGGCAGATTGTCTATGGACAAGGGGGAGGTGGTCGTGCGCTTGTGGGACCAGGTGGAGAAAGCGGAGGAACAGATTGAGAACCTATATGTGGAAAGAATGAGATTGCGGGGGATCGGCAGGGGTTCTGGAAAAATTTCAAAACTGAGAGGGAAGACCAGGAGAACTTTTAATTAGATAGCGGTGGGAACGATTAGTAGTAAGACTCTTCGCTGGCTGTTGAACGAGGGGACGGGGCACGTATGGGAATGTCCTGAGCACAGTGATGTCGGTTCTTAACTCAACTCAACACATATGATACACCTTACCCAATGTCGGACAGTGCTAAAATACACTGTTGAATCTCCATAAGCTATACTCAAACGTTCCTGCGTGCTAATCGGGGTCTCGCCTTCAGCATTGGGGAATTATATGGCTCTACGTTGCTTTATCCGAACTTCCTTGGAGGCCATTTCTAAACTTTTAATGTTGCGCAGCCTGTGACTCAGACAGGTTGGTAGTGATAAACAGTGCAGAAAAGTATTTGAGGAATACCGCTAAATTAATAAATTGCATACCGATAAAGTATTTACATATATACAAAATAGGAGGCTTTACTTATTGACCGTCCCCCGTACAAAACTCTGTAGTGTGTACATGACCAGATAGCAGCGACATATGCCAGACAATAAATCGTGTAACATATTGTATGCGGCTTCTGTGTTTACATGTGTTATATTCGTATGATCTCACAGGGCAGTGATTGACACCTTGCTGTCTTGATAGGCGATAGTTTGTACAACGGAGTTATACCTCTCCGTAGCACACAGCCTAGGGCTGAATTTAGAGACCTTGTGTTGCCCATGCAGCATGATCCCTCTCTCGGCCTGTCTAGTTTACTCCGGAGGATAGGTAACAGCAATACACCTGGAAGAAGACCAGCTGCGTATGCTCTAACTGTCTTCCTATCGGAGCTTTGATCCTAGACCAGTTGTCGACCACAGCTTAGGGCCTGGTCTGCCCTGCCATGTCATTTAGTCTTTAGGTTGCATTTCCTCGCACTAGGGTAGGCTCGTACCCTCATGAGTGCGCTCCTACGCCCGAAGCTGTTGGCAGAATATGGGGTGTCGGGTTTGGTGAGCGCCGCCCTACATTCGGCGCTAATAGAAAGCAGGTAGTACCGTCTACTGTCATACGGTAGCTCAGTCATATCTGACTAAGTCCTGACTTTACACAGGTCAGTACATTACAGAATAGTCATGATGCTGTGGGAGTTTAAACTTAAAGATAGGAAACGAGATCTTAGAGGGGACAACAATGCCGACTGGTGGAAACGGGGCGGGGGAGAGTTATAATACAGTCAAAATTCGGTTTTCGTCGATAATCCGTCCGAAAAGAATCGACGAAACCCGAAAATGACGAAGACCGAGGTAATTATTTCCATATGAATCAATTTAAATCCAATTACTTCGTTCTAGACACTCCAAAATAGCATACCAAAAAGCACAATTTATAGAGAATAAATATAGTGTTTAATACTATTTTTCGGCCCCAGAAGTGTCAAAATTCGCACCTTCGCCGTGCCTAGTAACACAATGTATGCCAGTGCTCCGCTTGAATTTTTCAAACCATAATCTGTTGGCCTTTAAATCACTAAGTACACTAGTATTCGTCCCAGTCATTTTCTTAATGAGATCGGCATACAACAGACTGACCTTTTCACAAATGATTGCAGCCGAAACAGAATCTAACTGTTTTTTTTTTATTTATTTATCCAACGTAATAATAACTGTTCGACATCTTCAACTGTTTGCGATCTCTGTTTTGTTAGCACATTCGTGTCTTTCGCTATATTAGCCTTTTTTATTGCTTCCTTTTTCGCCACAATGGAACTTATCGTGAACGGCGACTTCCCGTACATGCGGCCGATTTCAGCATTCTTAATGCCGCTCTCGTATTTTAGCAAGTGATGTACACACAACGAAAAACAACGCTAAATTTAGCAGAACACGAGGCTCCCTTTGTTTTTGCAAAATTAGCAGCGAGGTCATGTCGGCACATCGACGAAAAACAAGAAAAAATTTTGGCGAAAATAATCGACGAAAACCGAAAACAACGAAAACCAAGGTTTGACTGTACTTAGTTGACAGCAATGAAGAAACACATTTTTACAACACAAATGTTAACGGATATGAATAAATGCATTTTCCCAACACAAATGCTAACAGTAATGAAGAAATACATTTCCCCTACACAAATGTTAACAGCAATGAAGATATACATTTTCCCGACACAGATGTTAACAGCAATGAAGAAATACAATTTCCCAACACAAATGTTAACAGGAATTAAGAAATACATTTTCCCAACACAAATTTTTAACAAAAATGAAGAAATATATTTGTGCTTCAGGTCAGAGATGGGCCCGCGTTGTTCGAGCTCGGCAATGACTCGGTAGTGACGGTCAACCTTGGACGGTTTTCGCTAAAGTGGCCCTGTGGAACTTCCAGGGTAACGGCAGCATCCTGTTCAGCACAAAGTTCATCAGATCCACCTACTACAACGAGTCGCTGGCCAGCGAGAAGTTCACATCAAACATCTTCGTCTCCCCTCCACTGCCCCGGCTATCTCCCGCAGAGGTTCAGAGAAGCCAAGAGGTTGGTATTGATAACATGGACATCAACATCGTCGAAGGCAAAGACTCCCAGAGCGGTAAAGTTAGTTATCTGGCCACCAACGATATTTTGTCTGCGTACGAGATATCGCTGGATGACCTCTCCACGCTGAGCAAAAGGAATCCTAGCCTGGGAAACGCCCCTGAATCAGAAGAAACACCAGAGTTTTTGAAACGTTTGTCGACAGCCCACCCCTTGCCTGAATTTAATACAGACAACCTGATTAATGTTGTTCTCCAAGCTGCTGTGAAATCACAAGATGCCAATGTGCTGAAGGTTGTACGAATTAATTCCGAGGGAACGGAGGTGATTGCTTCATTTGAGATCCCGGAAGTGCCACTTCTACACTCGTTTGGCTTAACTCCAACCAGTGTGGTCATTGTGATGAATCCTTATATCATGAACGCAACCTGTAGGATGGAAAACGAAGATAACTGTTACACATGGAAAGAGGGCAATGAGTCGACCACAGTTTACACGGTGGATATCCGGAATGGCATCGTCCTACAGACTGACATCCCCAAAACCTTTGTCTATCATCACATCAACAGTTACAATGATGGCCCAAACATGGATCATCGCAGATGTTGCATCCTACGATAGTCCAATTCCCCATACCAAATTTGAGCTGCCCAGACTCAAGGACGAGAGTGCCAGGAGCCTGATTGACCCAAGAGCCGTCATGAAGAGGATAGTCATCACCAAAGATACTGCAACTGCAACCATCAGCAGCATCCCCTCCCCGAATCCAACCTCCGAACTTGCGTCCACGCTTGACTACCCAGTCATAAACGAAAATCATCGGTCCAAGGAGTACTGTTACGTCTACGGCATCATTGAGAAGCATGACTCGGTCAACATCGAGGCGGTAGCTGTGGCCAAGAAAGATGTGTGCAGCGATGACGATCGTGCCTCAGACGCCATCTACTCGCGTACTGGCTGGTATCCATCTGAACCCACATTCGTGCCAGCTCCTGGAGCCTACCAGAGAAGACGATGGAGTTCTCCTGGTGCCATACACTTCCGGAGAAAGCAACCGTACTAACTTGGTGGTGCTAGATGCTGAGACCCTGCAGTTTATCGACATGGCTGAGGGACCCATTCTCATCCCACAGTCTCAGCATGGGCGGTTCGTAATCCCAGCTGCGCGAGATTCAGCATCGGATCACGTCTCGTCCTTTTCTTGCGGAAAAGCATGTGATCCGGTCGTTCAGAAAGGATGAATATAAAACTTGCCAAGACATCAACAGCAGCTGAATACTGCTGGTGTTTACTGCAATGTCCTGTAAATAGGATATCCAAAAAAAAATAAAAAAAATCGAAACATGCCAGGCAAGGAAATCGTGCAATATTGTGTTTATGGCGTCTATGTTTACTTTCACTAAAGGAATATGTTGATTTACAAGAAGAACAGTTCTACTAGACATCAACGATGTAGAAATACTTGTTCAAATCGCTCTTGAAACGTGGGCTATGCACAAGGACTTTATCACACCAGCTCTAACTGCTGTTTATGATTTTCATTTAAAGATCAGCCTGGCAGAATGTACAGTCAGGGCGAGAGACAGACAGTGTTGAAGATCCATTGCAGCCAACCTTCATTGCGGAGACGGCACTGATTGATTGACTACACGAAAACTAGTAGCGACGTTGCATTTAGATTATCCAATGGTGCTTTGTCAACGCCGATAGAAAGTCCATAATAGACTACAGCAAGCATAGCATCTTTAACGTCAAAGCAAAATGTCTAGTTTATATGCAACTATCGTTTTCATGGTTTTGTTAATAGTCCTTTAATAAAATCATGGCTGAAATGGGCGACTATTTTATGGCATGTAAATTAGCAACTCTGCGCACAAACCGGAAATGAAACGTTGAACTCCAGTAGAAAGGTCAGCAGGAAATAACAGCAGTAGTGAACAGTGTGATTTGTCCCGGAAGTGGTATATTTTATTATTATTTTTTTAGGTTCTGGTTATGATAATGGAAGTAAATAAATAGATGTCATTCTTCTTCTGGTGTGTTTGTTATATCTTCAAAACAGTGTATTTCCTAGCTGAATGCAAACACAGAAGCCACATACAATATTTTGCACGATTTATTTTCTGACATACTCCGCAGCATCTCATCAGGTGCATAGTTAAGAGTTCCATATCATATACTTGATTCATTTCATATGATACACCTTACTCAACGACGGACAGTGCTAAGATCCACTGTTGAATCTCCAGAAACAATACTCAAACCTTCGTGCATGCGAATCGGGGTCTCCCCTCAGCATTGGGGAATTCTATGGCTCTACGTTGCTTTATCATAACTTATTTGGTGGCCATTTTTAAAACCGTTACCGTTGCGCAACTTGTGACTCAGACAGGCTGGTAGTGATGCACAGTGCAGAAGAGTGTTTGGGGAATCCCACTAAATAAATAAAGTGCACACCGATAAACTATTTACATAGAAAAATAATAGGAGGTATTACCTATTGACTGCCTCTAGTATGCACATGACGAGATGTAGCGAATTATGTCAGACAATAAATCGTGCAAAATATTGTTTCAGGGTTCTGTATTTAAATGTGTTACTTTTTGTGATCTCACAGGGCGGTGATTGACACCTTGTCGTCTTGATATACAAAAGTGTATAAAATGGAGTTATACCTCTCCGTCGCACAAAGCCTAGGCTGAATTTAGAGACCACGTGTTGCCCATACAACATGATCGCTCTCTCTCTCTCTCTCTCTCTCTCTCTCTCTCTCTCTCTCTCTCTCTCTCTCTCTCTCTCTCTCTCTCTCTCTCTCTCTCTCTCTCGGCCTGCCTAGTTTACTCCGGAGGAAAGACAACAGCAATACGTCTGGAACAAGACGAGCTGTATATGCTCTAACTGTCCTCCTATCGGAGCTTTGATCCTAGACCAGTTGCCACCCAAGGCTTAGGGCCTGGTCTGCCCTGCCATGACATTTAGTCTTTAGGTTGCATTTCCTCGCACAAGGATAAGGCTTCAGCTTCAGCGCCCGAAGCCGTTGGCACAATGTGGGGTGTCGGATTTGATGAGCGCCGCCCTACATTCGGCGCTGACAGAAAGCAGGTAGTACCGTCTACTGTCATACGGTAGCTCAGTCATATCTGACTAAGACCCAACATTCGGCGTACCAGGGTGCATCACGGCTTACCAGGGTGCACCAGGGCGTGCCGGGGCCCATTAGGGCGTACCAGGGAGGTTACACTTTTTTAAAAAATAGATCAGGTTTCCCGGGTTGACCCAGCCTAAAATGGCTACCAAGAAATTTCCTGACACACATCGTATCACCCACCCAGTGCTGACGAGTGTATACACCTATGACACACATCGTATCACCCACCCAGTGCTGACGGGTGTATACACACATGACACACATCGTATCACCCACCGAGTGAGGACGCGTGTATACACTTATGACACACATCGTATCACCCACCCAGTGCTGACGAGTGTATACACTTATGACACACATCGTATCACCCACCCAGTGCTGACGGGTGTATACACATATGACACACATCGTATCACCCACCGAGTGCGGACGCGTGTATACACCTATGACATACATCGTATCACCCACCCAGTGCTGACGAGTGTATACACTTATGACACACATCGTATCACCCACCCAGTGCGGACGCGTGTATACACCTATGACACCCATCGTATCACCCACCGAGTGCTGACGGGTGTATACACATATGACATACATCGTATCACCCACCGAGTGCGGACGCGTGTATACACCTATGGATCAAACACAATTTTCCCATTGTGTTCAAGTGGAGAGGGGGCCGCAGTAGCACAGCGGCTAGACGTTGGTCTGCTGTTCCGATGGGTTTTCGTTCAATCCTCATCAGGGAGGTTTCACATTTTTAATACTGATCACTTTTTTAATTAGGAACACTTTTTGGTCGCCCTGCGGAAGATACCGAGCAATATGGGATAAAACCCGGGTCAATGAAGTCTTTCTGGTGACTGCCTTTTCCATCGACAATGAACTGTATTTCTCGTGGAGGACCTTTGTGTTGGCATTCTGGCGACGGCATTATGCACAGTGTACCTGTGGGGGTTGATGGCTTGCCGAGACTCCTGTCTATTCCATTGTTCACATAGGGCAGTGAGGAGCATTTTGTGTGACATTCACTGGCACAGGAACGGAGCATAATGGGGATGACCCGTTGCCTTGAAGTTGGAACCGGACTAACTAACTAACTTTTTGGTCGCGATATGAGGTGAAATAAGTTGGATAACTTGATGACAACTGGCAAGATTGAGGGGGAAAAGAAGAAAGGGAAGACAGAGAAGTTAATATCTGGATGGCTTGGTCACGGGGTATGGTCGAGACAAGAACACTGAGCTGATCCACGACTCTGGTGATCGAGTGAGGTGGCGAAACATGACCGCCCACGCTTATCGGCATGGCACATGATGAATGAATGACTAGGAAATGTTTCTACCAAGTGCCTTACCTTGCCTACTGGCGTGACCGGCCTGCTTCACCACATCGTGCTATCTCCAATAGCGTGTATCAGTTCTTCTACCAACACCTTTCTGTGCCATGCAACACGACTATCAAGAATGTTCTCTCGCTCTCTTCCTCTATCTCTCTTTTCACATATCTTTTCAGTTGTCACAATATTTTCCAGTGTATGTCTTCTCTTAATGTGAATAAAAATGACGACTGCCTCTTTCTGCTGTTTGTGATATGGCTATTTGTGTCTGAGCCTCTTTCAAAGCGTTTGGATTTCGTAATTTGGTTGTCCAAGGAATTCACAAACTGGCCCGCTAGGGAAGAAGATAGCGAACTACACTGGTGATGTCATTAGTACGGTCGGGCACGGGTTGGACGCCTGGACTGGTCGCCTGCGAAAGTGAGAGAAAGATTAGCCACATATTCCCCCGTGCATTCAGACCTGCAGCATGTGATGGTGCTATCACAACACAGATCCATACCAGGAAACTGATTCGGAACTAATTAAAATTGTTTTTAGGAATTTGTTTACTAATTGTCCACGATTAGCAGCCATTTGATAGCACAGGTTCTATGTAACATGCAATATTTTTTTTTTCTAAATTCCAACGACAAGGACTTATTGCAGAAGATGTTCTTTACTTGATGAAATGCAGTTGTTGCTTGTCCTGTGTTGCTCTTTATCTCGATGTCTCGGAAGGTGAAATACTTGAGTTGAGTCAAAAGCCGACATCATATTAGTCGGAGCATTCCCATGGATGCTCTGACCTCAGCCAGCGAAGATCCCCAATAGTAAAGGTACCGGTAGCAGTCTGATTATGTGTCTGTCTGGCCTTTCCTCGGAACTTTGAGTGTCGGTCAGATCCTCTGGTCACTCCCTGTAGCACCATTGTCTCCAAGCCGTGATGATCAACCCGTCCTTCTGCACCATACATATGATTCCAAAGGTCCCCGACCACATCCACCTTATCATGCAACAATACCTCACCAAGGGGTGCAGACCCAGCCAATCTGTCCACCTGCTCATTTCCCCACCACTCCAGCGTTTCCAAACGATACACACACACACACACACACACATCGTGATTGTAACTGACTCAGAAAGCATGCTGAGTAGGGTGAGGACAGGCAAGCCTCGTGCCGAGTGGCTTGCTTCCCTTCGGAAGTCACGGGTGGCAAGCATCGTCTGGATCTTTTCTCCGGGGCATGCCGGTGTGCTGGGGAATGAACAGGCGGACAGATTGGCTGGCTCTGCAAAACTTGGTGGAGTATTGATGCATGATAAGGCAGACGTGGTTGCGGTCTTGTGGGAGCACGTGTACACCTCGGAGGAGCAAATGGATCACCATGGTCTGGCAAGAATGCGACAGCGTGGAGTGACGAGGGGATCTGGCCGATGCTCGACGCTTAGAGGAAAGGCGAGACGGACATATAATCAGATTGCTACTGGTACTATTGGGGTTGGAACTCTTCGCTGGCTTCTGATGATGGGGACGGAGCGCTTATGGGAATGCCCCGAATGCTGTGATGTCGGTTCCTAAATCCATCAATCAATCAATCAATCCAGCATTTCCCAGGACTGAAATATAAGGTGTATTTTTAATGACTGTGCAGTGTTTGAAAATATTGCCGGTCCATGTTTTGTATTTATCTATCTATTATGTTGCATGAAGTGTACAGATGGTGAATACAAAACTTGGAGCAGCAATATTTTCAAACACTGCACAGTCATTAAAATTACACCCTATACTTTGGCCATATTAAACATCCAGAGACTTGGAAAGAACAATGGTGGACGGCATGGCTCCGGTAAAAGAGTCGGGGATTGACCAGCACGAAGATGGGCACAGGACCCCCTTTGGCATGAGAGTGGACGAGGCGGGAGAAATGGCCAGAGGTCGAGAACCTTTCGACACGCCGTGACGAGAACGACGCTCTGCGAAAGCCCTACTACAGGGTGTATTTTTAATGACTGTACAGTATTTGAAAATATTGCCGGTCCAAGTTTTGAATTCACCCTCTGTAAAGTTCATGCAACATAATAGGTAATTACAAAACTTGGATCGGCAATATTTCCAAACACTGCACAGTCATTAAAAATACACCCTGTATATGATGATGATCTCTGCGATGCACATTCCTTGTTCTATGTTAATCAATTCTTGTAATTTAAACCCGAGTTAAGGCAGCCACAAAAGAACGACGCGTACCTAGATTTGCTTTTCTTGGTTTAGCCAACCAGCCGACATTAATTTTCAAAGCTAAACGACTTTTAAGGATCGCCCGTTTGTGTTGATTTACTGGCTTCACCAGATCTCAGCTCCCCCCTTCTCCTTAGCAATCCCATGTCTTAACTTGGCACCGCCATATATTTCTAGTATTATCTTCCAGGGATCACGTGGGGCATTTCCAGGAAATGGGCTAAATGTAGAGCAGGCTTCCCCAAAGACTGGATGACTTAAATGGTAAACTGCGGCATGCGCAGAAGTCGGGTGGCTGTGAGATCAGGTGCTAGGCGCGAGACGAGCTGGCGGTTTAACGGCAATGTTCTGGTTTGTGTTGTGGGTGAGCGTCTGTTTTTGATTGTGTTCGCGCGTGTGTATATTTGTCTGTTTGTACATGTATGTTATGTTTGTTTAAATTAGGACATGTGATAGAAATGCATATTTCTCTTATTTTTTTTTTTTTTAAATACAGGAAAGAGGAGTCGCTGTGTCGAATTGGTCAGTGACTTGTTTCTTCTTCTTCTTCTTCTTCTTCTTCTTCTTCTTCTTCTTCTTCTTCTTCTTCTTCTTCTTCTTCTTCTTCTTCTTCTTCTTCTTCTTCTTCTTCTTCTTCTTCTTCATCGAGCTGTAAAATTGCGGAGGATATCACGAAACGAAACAAATAATGCGATGACCTTAGTATGGCGATATAGCGCACTTCTGTCCAAAAGAGAAGTTATATTATCCATCGACACTGAATCAATTAACAGAAGTTTCTGTGCTTGTTGTCAACGTGGCATTGTCGGAGTTGAAACTGTCCTTTGCTGATCGACGTACAGATGCCCAAGTCTGTGTTTTGCTCCAGCAGTCATCCTCAGTGAGACTAATCTTGCTTCAGAAATCATACCTCGACACCGCAGATGAATGGTGTTTGGAAGTCAAAGGTAAAAGATGCTACCCCAGAGAGGTCAGCGTGGCAGAATGGATAAGATCACTGGTTCTTAAACATCCGGTGTGTTTGATGCTGAGGTAAGGGGTTCAACCCCTACACCGGTTAGATGAACTGAAATGTTGACTTCTCATCCACAAGTACCTTAGAAGTCGGAGTGGGTTCGTCTGATGGCGAGAGACACTGATAATAAGAAACCCTAATGAAAACCCAAAGTTCAGTCCAACATCTATACTGGTCAGTTGGTCTAAAATGTTGACTTCTCATCCTTGACTTGGGGACATAACTTAAAGTACCTTAGAAGTCGGGGTTGGCTTGTCGAATGGCGAGGAACACTGTTAATAGGAGCAGCGAATCCACAGGCAAATATAAGTCCAGAAGTAGTAGCACATAACCTAGAAGTGATAGGACAATGGACCACGCGAACGCAACAACAATAAAAATAACCGCCCCGAAATTAACAGATTCAACGCCATGAAAAAGGTAAGTTAGCACCAAAACATGGTTCACAATCAAGGAAACAAGTATTATATTGTCAGCTTCTGTTCACTGGGCATTTAAATTGTGGAAAATACTACGAAACAAACCAAATAATGTGATGACGCTATTATGGTGATATATCGTCCTTCTGTTCCAAATAGGAGTTTACGTGTGGCGATATATTATCCGTGACCACTGAATCTGTTAATATTGACCATTGTTATAATCATAACAGCAGCCACAGTTACCATCATTATCATCGATGTCATTAACATCATCATTAAAATGATGACCATCACTACTACAATCACCGACATCATCATAATTGTCCTTCACATCACCTCCATCTTCAACATCATCATCATCAACAATCTCCATTTTTCTTTCAATCCGCCCTCACAATCTTTTATCACACACATTTACAACTTTCCACTCCCACTTATCAAATAAAAGTGCACCTTGATATAACACATCCGGAGTTTCTTGTCCTCAAGGACTTGCACATCGTCGGAGCAACTCCCATTATGATTCACCCATTGAAGACATTCCAACGGCTAGATTACTCGAGGCACTGCTGTCTGTGCCGACGCCATAATTTGGCATTGCATTATTTACCCTTCATGAAGCTATTTTTAGAAGAATTTCCCATCATGCTTCTGGTTGGCTGTTTGTACAAAGAACCACAGACGACGGGCGAGGAGAGAGAGAGAGAGAGAGAGAGAGAGAGAGAGAGAGAGAGAGAGAGAGAGAGAGAGAGAGAGAGAGAGAGAGAGAAAGAGAGAGAGAGCGAGAGAGGAGGGAGAGAGGAGGGGGAGAGAGGAGGTGGAGAGAAGAGAGAGTAGAGAAAGCTATTTAAAGAATGTTAGGAAACCTTAGAGTTCCTTAAAAATATACTATGGTGTATCTCTAACAAAGAGGAGAAAGAGGGAGGGGGAGGGAGAGATGGCGAGAGAGAGGGAGGGAGGGAGAGAGAAAGCAGAGAGAGAGAGAGAGAGAGAGAGAGAGAGAGAGAGAGAGAGAGGAGAAGGAGAGGACAGAAAGCTGTTTAAAGAATGTTAGAATATCTCTGAGGTAAATAAAATGGTTCTATGGAGCATCTCGAACAAACAGGAGAGGAGACAAAAGGGAGGGCAGAGATAGAGAGAGGGGGTGAGAATGGAAGAGTGCGAGAGAGGGCGAGAGAGGCGAGAGAAGTGGAGGAGAAGGGGGACAGATAGAGGAAGAGGAGAGGTGGACGAGCGAGAGGCAACAGAGAGAAGAGAGAGAAGAGACAGAGAAGAGACAGAGGGAGAGGAGAGAGGAGGAAGAGAAAGGAAGGGGAGAGAGGTGCAAAGAGAGAGAGAGAGAGAGAGAGAGCGAGAGAAGAGGGGTGAGAGAGAGGGAGAGAGGAAGAGAGGACAGGAGAGAAAGCTATTTAAAGAATGTTTGGAAACCTCAAATCCCTATAAAAATTTCTATAGAGCATCTGGAGACAAAGAAACAGAGCCAGAACTATTTGCATGATGCAGGGAACTACCTCAGGAATTCACACGTCTACTGTGGACTGATCGTATAATTTAACATGTTGCGTGACCGTTGCAGAACGTTAACGTCAACCCCATGTTAATTTTATAAGCAATGTTACGTTCAGTAGTTTGCCACTGAAGTAGAGAAGTAAATACCTGGATGGCTTGGCCACGTGGTATGGTAGATACAAGAATACAGAGCTGCTGATCCACGATTCTGGTGATCGAGTGAGATGGCGAAACATGACCGCCCAATGGCACATGATGATGATGAGTTTGCCATTGCTTTCTGAACGAGATGTCAACGGTTTAGTACAAATTAATGCTGGTATAGGAGTTGAGCCGCCTACTTCGCCATCAGCGCAACGGAAGTTTAAGAGTTTAAAGTCCGGTCGAAATATAGTGACATAGAAAGAGCTTCTTGGACAGTACACAAGCACACACAGCAATTAGGTGGCCCAGAGTGATAGATTTTTGTGGCCTTTGTTTGCTTTAAACTCGAGCGGAGTCCACACACGTACGTTCGTCTGTCTGTCTGTCTGTCTGTCTGTCTGTCTGTCTGTCTGTTTGTCTGTCAGATAGTAAAGACAGTTGTTTACGTAGGTATCGATTTTTTCCCCCATTGATCCACAGGCCAGGTAACTCTTGCCTTGCCGTAGATAAAATATTAATTGTGTCCCCTGCTAAAATAGGCTCCTTAATTAACTTTCTGGGTAAAAAATTAATTTGGTCGAGAGCCAGAGATGTTTTATCGTTAGTTGACAGATCTGCGTAGGAGAAGCTCTGTCATACTAGACTGCTGATCACGTAGCGTCTCCGCTGTAATAAATACCACAATTGACTATTCCATGGCTGACTTTCTCTTTCCTGTTGTTTCTCATTTACCTGCTCTCATTCATTCTGCCACACATTCTCATTCATGTCTGGTCACTCACTCTCTCCTTCACTCACCCACTATCACTCACTCACTTCCATGTACTTTCACATAGTCTGATACAGACAACCTAGAGAGAGGAGGTATATGGTTCCGTCGCCATGCTACCGAATGAGTGCGAGGCGCGACACTGTGAGCTATGAATTTCGTGTGGAACGCTTTTACATCTGTCCGCGGTTGTTTGTAGTGCGAACTGCATGTTCGGAACGATGGCGACCGGCTGTCGCTAAATTGACTGGTTTGCTTTTTCGGTTCGCGAGTGCATTTTTCAGGAGAATCCCGGGAGACGTCGCTGGAGCTACGAAGTTTGTGATTTGTGCGGCACTTTCAGTGGGTCGCTCTGCGGAAAGAGACCGAGCCATATGGATACAACCCGGGTCAATTAAGTCTTTCTGGTGACTGCCGATTCCATTGACGATAAACTGATGAACTGTATTTTCCGTGGAGGACTTTTGTGTTGGTATTCTGGCTGTGTTGGTATTCTGACAATGACAGAAAAAGATAAAAGAAAAATCAAAACAACAGAAATGAGATTCATGAGAAGAATACTCAACGTATCAAGAAGAGATAAGATCAGAAATGAAGAAATCAGGACTAAAGTGGGGGTTATAGAAGCACTAGATTTTATTAGAAAGCAGAAAGTAAATGGTTTGGCCATACAGGTAGGTTACCAGTCAACAGCATACCACAACAAGCAATGATGTACAGACCAGATGGAAACAGAGGAAGAGGCCGACCACGTAAACGTTGGACGGAGGGAATAGCAGAATCCATGGGAATGTCGATATATGAAGCCCATAATCGGGCACTCTCGCGATGTTTATACTTCACCTCGACAACCCAAGGTACAAGGGGAACATGATGAGATGAGATGAGATGATTCTGGCGGTGGCATAATGCACAGTGTACCTGAGTGGGATGTTGGCTTGCCGAGACTCCTGTCTGTTCAACTTTTCACATAGGGCAGTGAGGAGCATTTTGTGTGATACTGACTGGCACAGGAACGGAGCATAATTGGGACGACCCGTTGCCGTGAAGTTGGAACCGCGACTAACTACCTTAGTAGTTAACTAACTAACTAGACAACCTATGATGAATTCAGGAAATTTATAACAAATAACTGTAGAACCAAGTGGAAATTCAGAGTATCCAGGCATCCAGAAAGATGATGCATATTAAGAGGTCAGCCTGGCTATATATATAAGAGCGTTTGCTCTTAAACTTCCGGTGTGGTGATGCTGAGGTAGCGGGTTCAACCCCTACACCGATCAGTTGGACTAAAATGTTGACTTCCCGTAACTGACTTGCGGACGTAAATTACCAGTACCTCAGACGTCGCAGTGGGTTCGCCTGATGGAGAGGGGCACTGGTAATAGGGAAAGTTAATCCACACGCAAAAATAAGTCCACTAAAGTGCACTAGACGTTATTGCACGTATATAGACTAGGCTTGACTTCAAAGCGAGCGAACAATAACAACAAAAACCTACTAACCGAAAGGGACAAGTAATAATTAATCTTCAGACTCGGCACATGACACAACAGACTGAAGTACCACATGATTATAAACCTAAAGATAGGAGACACTGATGTATGTGACTGTGGATCTGGTAAAATGACAGCTACACATTTTCTGCGGAATTGTCCAACATAGGCAGAACTGTCATAAGAGGCTTGGGTATGAGAGACATACACAAAGAATGAACGAACGAACGAAGTTTATTTTCAAAGGGTCATAAATTGGGCAAGCAGGCCCGTCTAACATTTTGCCATTGCAACCACTCATCTTTGGGCCCATTAGGGATATATAAAGTGGAGAGTGGAAATGAATAAGCAACAAAGACATTTATGATCTGTTTAAGTCCCCGCTAATCACTGGTATCATGATGGCTAATAGACTGCAAAGGTTGGGACATATAGAAAGAATGGAAGATAATAGGGAAACAAAACTAGCTTACACTCAAGAAATAAATGACAGTAGACCTCGAGGTAGACCAAGAAGACGGTGGAGAGATAATATATATACAGACCTACAAGCACTTGGAATCAACGACTGGAAAGAGAAGGTCAACCAGAGAGACGAATGGATACTGCTTGTATCTGCAGCAAAGAACCTCAATGGCTCGGAATGCTGAAGAAGAAGAAGAAGAAGAAGAAGAAGAAGAAGAAGAAGAAGAAGAAGAAGAAGAAGAAGAAGAAGAAGAAGAAGAAGAAGAAGAAGAAGAAGAAGAAGAAGAAGAAGAAAGAAAGAAAGAAAAAGAAGAAGCAGTAGCAGCAGCAGCAGAAGATGAAGAAGAAAAAGAAGAAGAAGAAGAAGAAGAAGAAGAAGAAGAAGAAGAAGAAGAAGAAGAAGAAGAAGAAGAAGACGAAGAAGAAGAAGAAGAAGAAGAAGAAGAAGAAGAAGAAGAAGAAGAAGAAGAAGAAGAAGAAGAAGAAGAAGAAGAAGAAGAAGAAGAAGAAGAAGAACCACTCATATTCCGTATATCAAGCATCTATTTTTCATGTTACATTCACATAGACAAAACGATTGTCAGTTGAATGATGAGAATATAAATAATGCATATTGCCATGTTATAAGACAATCAGACAGGCGGCAGACAGATGGGCACACACGTACTCACACACTCACACACGTATACACACGTATAAACACATACAAACATACCTAAGTGCATACATGCATATATCATTTACACAAACTGTCACAGATACAGACAGACTCAGTAACTCACAAATACACACTCCCTCGCCTACATATATATTCACTCACAATTACAAATATATAACAAACATAATCTCTCTCTCTCTCTCTCTCTCTCTCTCTCTATATATATATATATATATATATATATATATATATATATATATATATATATATATATATATATATATATATATATATATATGTCTCTCTTTCTCTCTCGCTCTATCACCCATACCATAAAGAAAGGCAGGTTGGTAGATAGGTAGGTAGGTATGAAGGTAGGTAAATAGGTAGGTAGATGTGTAGGTGTGTAGGTAGGTAGGGAGGCTGACAGGTAGACAGGCAGGTAGGTAGTCAGGCATGTAGGTAGGTAGTTAGGTAAGTAGGTAGGTAGTTAGGTAAGTAGGTAGGTAGGCAGGCAGGCAGGTACATAAGTAGGCAGGCAGGTAGGTACATAAGTAGGCAGGCAGGCAGACAGGCAGTTAGCTAGGCAGCCATACAGGTAGGTAAGCAGGTAGGTAGGTGGGTAGATAGGTGGGTGGGCAGGTGGGTAGGTAGGTAGGTGGGTAGGTAGGTGGGTAGGTAGGTAGGTAGGGAGGTGGGTAGATATGTAGGTGGATATGTGGGTAGGTAGGTAGGTGGGTGGGTGGGTGTGTGGGTGGGTAGGTAGGTAGGTGGGTAGGTGGATGGATAGGTAGTGGGTAGGTGGGTAGGTATGAAGGTGGATAGGTAGATATGTAGGTAGGTGGGTGGGTGGGTGGATAGGTAGGTAGGTAGGTAGGTAAGTAGGTAGGTAGAAACGAGGAAAGAAAGGAAGGGAGTATTATATAATTTTCCATACTAATAACTTTTCCCTAGTTCGATTAGTCATAAATGCAGTGGCGAATGCTCCACATATCTAGGCAATTTACACCACAGCTTTCAAATCTCCCACATTTGAAAAGCAGCGGATTACTCACTCCGAAAGTCACCAATAATATGGTGTTATCTGTAACATTAACAAATATGTTACCACATATTGGTAACAGATGCGACAATCTCCCGCCATGTGTAGAAATGAAACCAGCTGAATTGATTTCAGATGTATGTTCTCTCTCTCTCTCTCTCTCTCTCTCTCTCTCTCTCTCTCTCTCTCTCTCTCTCTCTCTCTCTCTCTCTCTCTCTCTCTCTCTCTCTCTCTCTCTCTCTCTCTCTCTCTCTCTCTCTTTCTCTCTCCCAAATGCAGATCTGATTGATTGAAAATGCTCACCGTCTTGATTAAGTCTCGAACATTGCGATGTGTGCGTTTGCAAGGACCGACTGGTGGGCTACTTTGTAAGCGCGAGTTGTTAAGTTTGCATGCGAATCGTGGTCTTCTGCGCGTGAGTTACATGTGAGTTTTCTTGTGCTCAAGTTTCTTGGAATATCAAAATATGGCTTGTGAGATGTGTTTGAGATGTCCGGTGTATACGTTTTAAATATCTCGACTTTCTACTGCTGGTATCACCTCAGTGATAGTTTTTTTGTTTTTTTTAAAAAACAACCGAGGAATAAAGGTCTGGCCAAGCAATTTATAGAACCGGATTTGTTTTAGAAAATCCTGAAAGTTACCGAGGTTCGAACATGCTTTCCGTGATGTGTGAGGCGGACATTCTGAACACTCGGCCAGCTGCTCCTCTGGTCATCATCATCACCACCACCACCATCACGATCACCATTATCACTATCATCACCACCACCATCATCAGCATCACCTTATGACTAGTCATGTGCACTTTTCCAACATAATGGTCTATCGAAATGTCTTTCCAAACATGCGTCCCCTGATGTGTGACGAGGACATTCTGACCACTCGGCCAGTTAGTCCTCTGGTCATTATCACCAACACCACCACCATCACCATCATTACCAACATTATCTTCATTATCATCATTATCACCATCGACATCTTCTTCATCTAGTAACTTTTCCTGTGCAGGACTTTACCCCGATAACAGTCGTTCCAAATTTCTCTCTACGATAAGCCGAATGTACTGCCTCTGTTGATGTCATGTCTAAATTATCTTCTCTTGAATCCATCTACGTTGTGGCTTTCCTCTACTCCGCGTCCCCGATACACCTCCTTCCAGTTATCATTTGCAGACATCCCATACTCCTCTGGTACCCAGGGTGACCAGATCGCCGTGATCAAAAGAAGCCAAGTCATGAAATAAAAAAGCCAAAATAAAGCCAAACACTGCCTAGTAAAAAGATATATTAAAAATATACTTATATCACATGAAGACCTCTTCTTCAAATCAGTTTTCCTCTTCATTGTTGAAATTCAGTACAGGATTCATTAGAATATACTATTCTAGCTTTGAAATCATTCAACATTTTGGATGAAGGTACAAATTCATTACAGCACTTGTTTGAAGATAATGGTTCTGCTCTAATACTAATAATTGCTTCTAAGAGAGACAGCTGAAGTCTATTCCTTGCTTTGGTTTTTATGCATGTTAAAAGAGAGAACATCCTCTCCACTGCGGTATTGCTAATAAGTGTTATTAAGCAAGTAAGAATAAAAGAAGCAAGCTCTTTAAATTGGGGATGTTTCATGACTCCTTGCCAGAACTGCTCTGCATTTTTAGGCAGTCCATTTTCTTTAAATTGTTCTTCTTCCTTCCAATCTATAAAATTTTCTGTATTGTTCTTCAATAATAGTGTGGTTTTCTTCAGCCAAATTCAAAAAGGGCAATTTCGAAAATAGTGGTCTAGGAGCCTGGTTTAAGGTTATTCCAGGGTTAAAAGTGGTTAGATCTTTAAATATATTTCTTGCTGAAGGAAGCCGCTTTCTAACTTGATAAAGTGCTTCTTCTCGCACTGATAAGCATCTTTCTTTGAGATCTAAGACCTTTTGTTGGCAATTAATTTTTGTATCAGAACTTTTCTGAATGTAGTTATCACACTCTGACAGGAATTTGATGCCAAAATCAACATTAGAAACATCTTTTTTCTTATTATTGGTATCATAAGTCCTACTATTACGACGCTTATAATGCAAAAATAGTTCTTCATGTAATTCGTGAGGATCTGCCTTACTTTTCTGAAAAAAGGCTATTTAACCTTTCGAATTCCTGCACAATAGGGGCTGTGAAATGAAAATAAAGGTAGTTTCTTTGATCTAGAAGCATTTCCTTTATAAGTCGTGACTTAAATTTAGTGTAATAATTTGCTAATTCAGCAGAAATAAAATAAGCCTTGAGTTCTTCCCAATTTATTAGAATGTTGAACATTACTTTTCCCCGGACAAGCCAGCGAATAGAAGAAATTTTCTCAAAGGAAGTGATGCTGTTCTAGCTTGCTGAAATTCTGTCGATGAGTTCATAATTTTGAATAAATCTTTAAATGCTTCTCGTCTTAGATTGCTATGTCTAAACCAATTTGGTATTTCTGTCAGCAAAAGTCCAATGTTTTAAGGTAGTTTTGACACTGTATATTTGATGCACAATGCTAATGAATGGCAAACACACTTATACTGAACACATGAAGGAGATACATCTGTCATTCTGGACCAAACTGAATTGTTGCATCCAACCATTCTGGAAGCACCATCGGATGCAAAACCAATGCAATGTTTTAATGATTGATTACATTTTTCAATTTCATCCTAATTTTCAGCTACTTTAACTTTGATTATTTGGTTGTTTCGGGATTTGAAATTTAAATATTGAGCACAACCCACTACTGGCAACGCCGATCGCATTCCGGCACGAACCTAAGGCCTATCCACGTCATGGAAGCACTATACTCGAGTTTCGCCCTCGTTTGAGCTCGTCAGTAGTGCATATCCCTGACCGGATCCGGAAACAAGCCCCGGATCACGCGTGTGAAGCGGGTGTGTAACCACGCAGCACACACTGGACACGCCAAATTATCACACCGGAATACCACAACGCTACCCATCGTAGGCTATGCTCAAGATTGCCCAATCGCCGCGACTGACGTCCGTCAATCGATGTGGACCCGAACGATCAGGACTTCTCACTGGCAAGGAACACCAGGCCTCCTAAATCCAGTGAGCAACGATAAAATTGATTATTTGGTTGTTTCGGGATTTGAAATTTAAATATTGAGCACAACCCACTACTGGCAACGCCGATCGCATTCCGGCACGAACCTAAGGCCTATCCACGTCATGGAAGCACTATACTCGAGTTTCGCCCTCGTTTGAGCTCGTCAGTAGTGCATATCCCTGACCGGATCCGGAAACAAGCCCCGGATCACGCGTGTGAAGCGGGTGTGTAACCACGCAGCACACACTGGACACGCCAAATTATCACACCGGAATACCACAACGCTACCCATCGTAGGCTATGCTCAAGATTGCCCAATCGCCGCGACTGACGTCCGTCAATCGATGTGGACCCGAACGATCAGGACTTCTCACTGGCAAGGAACACCAGGCCTCCTAAATCCAGTGAGCAACGATAAAATTGATTATTTGGTTGTTTCGGGATTTGAAATTTAAATATTGAGCACAACCCACTACTGGCAACGCCGATCGCATTCCGGCACGAACCTAAGGCCTATCCACGTCATGGAAGCACTATACTCGAGTTTCGCCCTCGTTTGAGCTCGTCAGTAGTGCATATCCCTGACCGGATCCGGAAACAAGCCCCGGATCACGCGTGTGAAGCGGGTGTGTAACCACGCAGCACACACTGGACACGCCAAATTATCACACCGGAATACCACAACGCTACCCATCGTAGGCTATGCTCAAGATTGCCCAATCGCCGCGACTGACGTCCGTCAATCGATGTGGACCCGAACGATCAGGACTTCTCACTGGCAAGGAACACCAGGCCTCCTAAATCCAGTGAGCAACGATAAAATTGATTATTTGGTTGTTTCGGGATTTGAAATTTAAATATTGAGCACAACCCACTACTGGCAACGCCGATCGCATTCCGGCACGAACCTAAGGCCTATCCACGTCATGGAAGCACTATACTCGAGTTTCGCCCTCGTTTGAGCTCGTCAGTAGTGCATATCCCTGACCGGATCCGGAAACAAGCCCCGGATCACGCGTGTGAAGCGGGTGTGTAACCACGCAGCACACACTGGACACGCCAAATTATCACACCGGAATACCACAACGCTACCCATCGTAGGCTATGCTCAAGCCTTTAACTTTGTCATCAATTTTCTTGCTTATTGTCACCACTGAAAGTGTTTTTCGTGAAGAAGATGGCGCGCTCCGCTTGTGTTTTTCTGTTGTTGCATGATTTGCGAGATTTGAAAATCTTGGAACAATATTACAATGGCACAGTTTGCAATATGCCTGTTCAGAACCGTCAGTGGATTTCTTGAGCCACACAAATGTCTTTTCCCATTGATCATTATATTTCCGATTAGTATCATAAGATGGTTTCCACTTTGGCATGACAATAGGTTCAGTCAATAATATTAATAAGAAATACTTGCGAGTTGCGACTCGCGATTGCTATGAAGGTATAATTAATTTGAAAACTTAACTACTAAACAGTAAGCTGCGCAGTGCTTCAGTGCGCATAGAACATGGCCAGATAAGCTTATCATTTTGCATTTGTTTTTGCTTAAAAATAGTAACACAAGACAACAATTAACTTGAAAAATTCAAAAAAGAGGCATATACCATTACAAATTGTTAAAAAGCCAAAAGAAAGCCAAAAAGCCAAACTGATTTTCTGACGCCAAACCTGTTTTAAAAAAGCCAAATTTGTCAAATTTGGCTTTAAAAAGCCAATCTGGTCACCCTGCTGGTACCGCCGATAAGCAGTAACTAGTAGTATGTATTTTAATGGGCTGGCAAGAGAACATAATGACCTCTAAACTATCCCTCTAATTTGTTGGCAAGAGAAGGTACGGATCCTTACAGTGTGCCTCTAATGGGACACCACTGTGTTCTCAACTCGGCTCAGTGATCATGGGATCAAATCCCATCAGGTCTCATTTTTTTCTGGATGGGGTCGTCGCAGCCTCAGAAACATGGCCATTAAGAAAGTTACTATAAAGAAAGGCGGCCGGCGTGACACTAAACACTTCATCCATCGGTTGTCTTTTGGTCCAGGAAATATAGACCCAGGACCATATACTTAACATGTCGTTATCGAAGCATTACACAGAAACATGGACATTAGAAACGTTTATATAAGGAAAGGCGGCCGGCGTGACACTAAACATCTCATCCATCGCTTGTCTTTTGGTCCAGGAAATATAGACCTTGTACCATATACTTCCCAAAACTGCCATGGACTTGTGAATTAAATTATAGTTAAAATATCAATACAGAAGTTTCCCTTATGCCATCCCCGTTAATATGGTATATAATACAACGTCTCTGTTACAATGTTAACAACTGTTAGGTCATAACTGTGGCACATCCTTACTCCCATTTTCCGTCGTCCATTTTTATCTGGTCCAATCCTACTTACTTTTTGGTTAATTCTTCGCAGGAAACAGTTAATGGGTGTTTATAGGGTATTACACATAAATGGATGTTTATAGAGTATTAGTGATTGTTCTATTCACTCTTGCTGTTTTTGGTCCGTACTGATTTGAAACTAGAGTTAAATATTCTAAGTTTGCTACTACCCTGCTCTGTGGCGAAGGCGCTACCGGCGCAATTCGTAATCCCGCATCCATCCATTATGTGCCATGCCAATAAGCGTGAGCGGTCATGATTCGCCATTTCACTCGATCACCAGAGCCGTGGATCAGCTCAGTGTTCTTGTCTCGACCATGCCACGTGGTTAAGCCATCCAGGTATTTACTTCTCAGCCTTCCCCTTGTTCTCTTCTATTCGATCTTGCCAGTTGTAACCATGTTCTCCAATTTATTTCTTCTCGTAACATGCCCAAAAATGATGACTGTCTACGTCTAATTTTTCTAATCAGTTTACGATTTTCCTTTGTTTCTTGTGGGACTTGGTGATTGGTTTTTCTGTCTGTCCATGGTATTCTTTGCTTTTCTTCTCAGAAACCATATGACTTCCGGTCGCCAACATGGCGGTTAGGCGTTGAACTGTTAAGGCTAGTGGAGTGTTTATGCTTGCAGCTACGGTTTGCAATCGCATTTTCCTCATGTTGGACTGGTAGTACATAGTTCCGTCGCCCTGCTACTGAGTGAGTGCGTGAGCGACACTGTGAGCTGTGAAATTCCCGTGGAATGCTTTTACATCTGTCCTGTACAGTCACCTGCATGTTCGGAACAATGGCTACCGGCTACCGGCTGTTGCTAAATTGACTGATTTTCATTTTCGGTTCATGAGTGCATTTTTCAGGAGACTCCTGGGAGTCGGCGCTGAAGCTGCGGAGTTCGTGCCTTATGCGACATTTTTGACGGGTCGCCCTGCGGTAAAAGACCTAGCCATGTGAGAAAACCCGGGTCAATGAGGTCTTTCTGGTGACTGCCGAGTCCATCGACGATGAACTGTGGTTTTCGTGGATGAATTCTGTGTTGGCATTCTGGCGGCGGCATTATGCACAGTGTACCTGTGCGGGCTGTTGTATTGCCGAGACTCCTGTCTATTCCACTTTTAACATTGGACAGTGGGGAGCATTTTGTGTGATGTTACTGGCACAGGAATGGGGCCTAATGGGGACAACCCGTTGCCGTGAAGTTGGAACCTCGACTAACTAACTAACTTAGAAACCACATTTCAACAGCCATCAGATTTTTTTTTTATTTTATAGCTTGACTGCTCATTGTCCACGCTTCACATCCCTACACAAGTGCAGGTTCTATGTAGCACCTCAATACTTTATTTCTCATAGCAATATGTGTATTTTACGAGTCTAATGTCTTTCCCATCAATTTGTAGATCTACAAGCATCTCTATCATAATGGCATGTTTTCCTCTATCGAAAGCTTTTGTTTTTTTGTTAGTCAATAAAACAAAGATATATAGATCTTTGTTTACTTCTATAAAACGTTAAATTACTGTTCTCAGCATATACACAGCATTTACTGTACCTTTCCCTTCTACAAACCCACACTGTTCTTCTCATATTTCAGATTGTATTTTCTTCTTAACTCTTTGCATGATAATTCTTAGCAAAATCTTCGTGATGTGACTAATTATACTAATTGTACGATGTTGATCACATTCCAAGGCTTCCAATTTCTTTGGGATTGCAATGAATACAGAATTACATAATTCAGATAGTTTACTAAATGTTAACATCTACCATTATCATATAATGTGTTCAGCAGTCTGGTGACTTGATGTGGTCCATGGACTTCTAAATCATTAATCATTTATGTTGTGATTGTTATCTGAAACGGGGGTCTTGCCAGATTTCATATGGTTAAGAACACTCCGAACCTCCATCTTCAAAATTGATGGTCCTTCATTATTATTTTAAATATTATACTGTTCATCTCTGTTATAATCGTAACGGGTTTTCACATAGTCTGATCATACATGAAATATTTGATCGTTTTCTATTACGATTTTGCTATCTTTAGTGTTTAGACAGCCTGCTGATATACTTGTTCTTTTATTAGTAAGTTCCTGAATTCTTGTGTACATCAATGTGGATTTTTACTGTTGTGTTGTTTTTCAATTGCTATGCAATTTCTCTCAAAACATGCTTCTTTTGCCTCCTTACATAAGGGTCTGACTTTTCTGTGAATTTCTTCATATTTGGCAGGATTATTTTTGTTTTGCCTTCTTGTTTAAATCAGTTGTAAAATTGTTTCAGTCATCCATATCTTACGACCCTCTTTCCTTAAGTTTGGAATAGTTGTTTCTGAAGCCAAAGTGGTTGAATTCTTCAACATTGCCCATTGATCATCATCATTTTGAAAGTTTAGTTTAGTTTAGTCGATGGATCAACATAACAGCACACGTGTGTAACCCATAAGTGTTCCGTTCTCCTCCTAACTCAAACCAGAGTCTGGAGAAACTCAGCTCAGTGCACGAACTCCGTAGCACAGGCGAGGATCCTGAAATACTTTGGGTAGATTTTTAACTATAAAATTTTGCCCGGGCAGTGCCGTTAGGCTACTCTTTTTCGATTTCCAACTGTCAATGGATTGTTTACGTGCGCAACAACACACACGGCCGTCCGATCTCACTACCCAGAGACCAGGGTAAATTTTATTACCAGAGGTCCACGTGAAGTAAATCCCGGTCCTCACCGGGGCTTGAACCCGGGACCTCCAGCACTCTAGGCGGACACCATACCTCGAGACCACGCAACCCCTTCCCCCCCCCCCCCCCAAATAATTGAAATAGGACCTCTAGATAGCACCAGAGCGCTATGTGTCGGCTCTGCAACTATGGAAGTCTCACTGGATGGCGGATAATGCCCATTGACTGTCCCTGCCTACCCGTGAGGGCTGATCGTGAAGTATTCGATCGTTCTAACCTGACCAGCTGGGATGTGGACGGCACCACAAAAGTGAGAGTTCCTCAGGAATGCTAATCTGGTCAAAAACGCACGCTAAAAGTCGGATGTGTTGCCACCAGGCAACTCCAGCAGGCCCTGTACCATCTGTTGGACGACCTGGAGAAGAGCGCCTTCATCGAAGCTCTCAGTCTGTACCGAACCCACAGGGACATATTTGAGCTCGTCAATGGTCTCAGAAAAATCTTGAACACACCAGTCACACGACAGCTAGTTTCTAGCTGTTAACTCATCTAGTCTACTAACTGTTAACTCATCTATTCTACTAATTTTTTACCCATCTAGTCTACTAATTGTAAACTCATCTAGTCTACTAACTGTAAACACATTTAGTCTACTAATTGTTAACTTATCTAATCTAGTAACTATAAACTCATCTAGTCTACAAACTGTAAACTCGTGTAGCCTACTAATTATAAAATTATCTAGTCTACTAATTGTTAACTCATCTAGTCTACTAGCTGTAAACTCATCTAGTCTACTAACTGATAACTCATCTAGTCTACTAACTGATAACTCATCTAGCCTACTAACCGTTAACATATCTAGTCTACAAACGGATAACTTATCTAGACTACTAACTGTTAATTCATCTAGTCTATTAACTGTTAACTCATCTAGTTTACTAAATGTTAACTCATCTAGTCTACTAATTGTTAACGTTTCTAGTCAAATAATTGTTAATTCATCTAGTCTACTAACTGTAAAATTCATCTAGTCTACTAATTCTTAACTCATCTAAACTACTAACTGTTACATCATCTAGTCTACTAATTGTAAACTTATCTAGTCTACTAATTGTACAATTATCCATTCCACTAATTGTTAACTCATTTAGTCTACTTTCTGTAAACTCATCCAATCTACTAATTGTTAACGCATCTAGTCTACTTACTGTAAACTCATCTAGTCTGCTAACTATAAACTCATCCAATCTACTAATTGTTAACCCATTTAGTCTACTAACTGTTAACCTATCTAGTCTACTAACTGTTAACTTATCTAGTCTACTAACTGTTAACTTATCTAGTCTACTAACTGTTAACTTATCTAGTCTACTAACTGTTAACATATATAGTCTACTAACTGATAACGTATCTAATCTACTAACTGTTAACTGATCTACTCTACTAACTGTTAACGTATTTAGACTACTAGCTATTAACTTATCTAGCCTACTGACTGTTAACTTATCTAGTCTACTAACTGTTAACTCATCTAGTCTACTAACTGATAACGCTCATAGTCTGCTGACTGTTAACTCACCTATTCTACTAATTGTTAACTCGTCTAGTCTATTAACTGTTAACTCATCTTGTCTACTAACTGTAAACTCATCTAATCTACTAATTGTTAATTCGCATAGTCTACCAACCGTTAACTCACCTAATCTACTAATTGTTAACTCGTCTAGTGTACTATCTGTTAACTCATGTAGTCTACTAACTGTTAACTCATCTAGTAAACTATCTGTTAACTTATTTAGTCTATTAATTGTTAACACTCATAGTTTACTAGCTGTTAACTCATCTAGTTTACTAACTGTTAACTCATCTAGTCTACTATCCGTTGAAGGACAAGTAATTGTTAAAGATAGCGACCAGAAATTCTTGCTTGTTTTCTTAATTTAAGAGGTATTCGGTAAACAGCCCAAAATGCCGGGATTGATTGCGATGTCCTGCAAAGGACTTCCGGTGTGCCGATGCCGAAGTAGCGGGTTCAACCCCAGCACCGGTCAGTTGGACTAAAATGTTGAATTCTCGTTCTTGTCTTACGGACGTAAATTACAAGTACCTCAGTAGTCGGAGTGGGTTCGTCTGATGGCAAGGGACACTGGCAGTAAGGAAAGCTAATCCACACGCAAACATCAGAGTAGTGCAGAAGTAATAGCAACAATTAATAGTAGTAACACGTGCAGGGACTACGCTTGATTTCAAAGCGAGCAGCCACAAACAGGAAGTTATTATCTCCTGAGTTTCCGCTTACTCATCAACATCTACATCTGCACATCTTTAGCTTTTTCGTCATATAAAAATGATATCAATTTCTTGGTAACTCAGATATAATATATATTTGTGGTAACTCATATATAATATACATTTCTTGTTAACTCACATATGATATAAACTTCTTATTAACTCACATATGATATATATTTCTTATCTCAGATATGTTATATATTTCTTGCTAACTCAGATATGATAGACAAACTGCATTATTGTCGGAGACTTTAATAGCCGTTCAGAAAGATGGGGATACCCAGATACTGACAAAAGAGGAGATGAATTGGAGGACTGGGAAATAGACTCAAATCTCCATCTACTCAACAAAGCGGATGACACACCGAGCTTCTACTCCAGAAGATGGGTTACCACTTCTACTCCAGACTTAGCTTTCTGCACAGGAGACATCCTTCACAAAATCGATCGCCATGTGCTGGACCAATTAGCAGGTAGTGACCACAGACCAATCAAGCTTGAAATGAATATGGAGTATGTTCCACGGGAGCAAAAGCCCTTGCCCCGCTGGAATTACAAACGAGTAGATTGGGACAGATTTGCCATACTAACAGACAAATATTGTGAAAACATAAATACACGATATGGCAACATGAAGCAAATGGTGGAAAGTCTAAACAGAGCGATAATACAGGCAGCCACTGAGTCCATTCCAAGAGGAGCAAGGACAAATTACAAACCATACTGGACTGAAGAACTACAAAGTTTGGAGGACAAAGTTGAAGATGCCAGGAAGACAGCAGAGAGAGAACAAACAATTGAAGCGAACATCTCTCTCAAAGCCATCTCAGCAAAATATAAAAGAACAGTAAATCAAACAACAAGAGATTGTTGGAGGGAAAAAACAGAAAACCTGAATTTTGACAGGGATGGAAACAAACTATGGAAACTAGTGAAAGCCTTGAACAATGAAGGACCTAGAAACAAACAAATAACAATTAAACAAGGAAATGCCTTGCTTACAGGAAAAAAGGCTGCAAATGCACTAATGGAACACTATGCAAATGCAAACAACATTGATATTACAACCGAACAGAAGAAAGCAATCAAAGACAAACAGATACATCATAGAAATACAGAGACAGCAGCAGAATATATGATGGTAAATCTAACAATGGAAGAAATGGAACAGGCAATGAATACCCTAAAAAAGAAGAAATCACCAGGAAAGGATGGAATCACAAATGAAATGCTAATAGGACTAGGCACCAAGGCAAAGAAGAAACTACTAGCAGTCCTAAATAACAGCTGGAAGAGAGGAATAGTCCCACAGGCATGGAAGGAAGCTATACTAATACCAGTCCCAAAGAAAGGAAAAGACCTGGAAGAACCAAATGGCTATCGACCTATCAGTCTACTTAGCTGTGTAGGAAAATTAATGGAACGCATTATCAATGGCGGGCTAACATGGCATCTGGAAGAAAACAAACTCTTAACACCACACCAAGCAGGATTCAGAAAGTACAGATCCACTGAAGATCAAATAACCTATATAGATCAGGAAATAGAGGATGCCTTCCAAGAGAAAAAGCACACACTAGCAGTCTGGATAGATTTAGAAAAAGCATTTGATAAAGTATGGAAGGAAGGACTGAAAGTAAAACTGCAAAAAATGCATGTTTGTGGAAAAATGTATAAATGGATCAGCCACTACCTTGAGAACAGAACTGCCAGGACAAAAGTACAAGGACAAACAAGCAAAATGATGCTGTTGGAGCAAGGTGTCCCCCAAGGAGGAGTTCTTTCACCAACATTATTCCTAGCATATATAAACGACATCACAGAAAAGTTTCCAGCCAGAGTACATACATCCTCCTTTGCAGATGACCTAGCCATATGGACGTCTGCAGAATATATTAGTACAGCTAACAGCAGAATACAGCAAGCCTTATTAGCGCTAGAGGACTGGTCAAAATCATGGCTAGTGAAGATAAGTGAGGAGAAAACAACATGCACAGTGTTCTCCCTCTCAAATAAAACTCAGCAACCTAAGCTGGTATTGAATGGAAAAATATTGCGCCATGAAGAAAATCCAAACTATCTAGGAGTCACCTTTGATCGTCGCCTGACATGGAAAACACAGGTTGAGAAAAATCGAACAAGAGCAAGGCAGAGAATGGCAATCATGAAAAAGCTTGCTGGTACAACGTGGGGAGCAGATGAGAAAGTTCTCAAGAAGTTATATACTGGACGGGTGAGGCCAGTACTGGAATATGGCATTGCAGCTTGGGCAACAGCAGCTAAGTCAAACTTTAACAAAATAAGTAGAGTCCAAAACCAAGGAATGCGAATCATAACTGGAAGCCTGAAGACAACGCCTATTAATGAACTAGAAAAGATCACTTGTTTACAACCAATGCAGGACAGAAGAGATAGCAGAGCCCAGCAACAAGCAGAAAAATTTAGAAGATTGACAGACCACCCTATGTATAACAGGTTTAATGGTTTTGGAAAAGGAAGACTGAAGCGTAGCAACTTTGTAGAAACTGCAAAACGAAAGATTAGGGCAGATCCCATACTTAACATATCAACAGTCACGCCCATTTACAATGCACACAACTTCCCAGCTTGGAGACAGCAGCAACTGCCTGAGATGATAGAAAACATTCCTGGTATTGAGAAAAAGATCACTCAGAATGAAACCGAAAGAAGAAAAATAACCCTCAACTACATAAAAGAACATTACCCAAGCAGCAATTGGACCCATGCATATACAGATGGATCAGCCAAAGATTCAATTAAAAATGGAGGAGGAGGAATTCTCCTTAATTTAAAAAATGGAGTGAAAAAAGCACATTCAATGGCAACTGGAAAATTTTCAAGTAACTTCAAAGCGGAGGTAGAGGCTCTGAAAACTGCAGCAGAAATGCTTCTGATGGAGGAAAATAAAGAGACACAAATAGCTATCTTTACAGATGCAAAGTCAGCTGTCTCAATACTGAAGAGCAAAAACAGCACAGAACTAGCTGACCTAAGAGCAGCACTCCATGGTCTATGCCAGAAATCCAAAAAAGTTGTAATACAGTGGATCCCATCACATTGCAGTATACCTGGAAACGAAGAGGCTGACAGACTGGCAAAAGAGGGCGGACGACTACCACAGCCTGACATAGACATAACCTATAATGAGGCAAAGAGGTTGATAAAAAGCACTTATAGAACCAAATAGGAATCAGAGCATCCAGGCCACCAGAAGGATGATGCATATTACAAACTCGACCGAAGAGAACAAGTAGCAATCTTCAGACTCCGCACAGGACATAACAGGCTGAAATACCACTTGTTCAATACACTAAAGGTAGGAGATACCGATGAATGTAATTGTAGAAATGGAAAAATGACAGCAAAATATTTGCTGCAGGATTGCCCAACGTATGCAGAACAGAGAAAGATATTTTGGCCCACACCTGCTTCATTTGAGGACAAGCTCTATGGAGATATCAACAAGCTAAAGTTGACCGCAGCTTACTTAAACTACATACAGGTTGACATTTAAAGGTGCATGAAGACCCAGAGGCATGAAATGGAATATTGCTTGGATAGCAAATCCATTATGTGGAAAGTCCAAATCGAAAGCCCACTTTGTGGGCTTCATAAAAGGTGGAAAAGTGTCCTAGTGGCACGAAATGGAATATTGCTTGGATAGCAAATCCATTACATGGAAAGTCCGAATCGAAAGCTCACTGTGTGGATGTCATCTGCAGACTGCATACTTCTGGTTTCCGGAAGAACAGCCTATGGTGAACGGAAGGCCCAATATACGGAAGTGAGGCTAAGCAGCCATGTGCAGGACGTGACGATTCCTTGGGTGAGCCCAGTATCAGAGCGCTATGTATCGGCTCTGCAAGTATGGAAGCCTCCTTGGATGGCGGGGAATGCCCATGGTCTGCCCCTGCCTTCCCTTGAGGGCTGACCAGGATCTTTGGCTGTTCTATATGGGCCAGCTAGGATGGGGGATAACACCATAACAGTGAGAGTCAAACGTCCTAAGAAACCCCCGGGAAGGTTAACCCGGTCAACAAATGCCCGCAGAAGTCGGATGTGTCGGCCTAACGGCGCAAGAACGCAGCTCTGCTGTAAACAGGCACAACGCAATCACATCCGAAAAAAAAAACTCCGGATGAACGAAGAAGAAGAAGAAGAAGATATGATAGAAATTTTTGTTAACTCAGATATGATATAAATTTGTTTAAACTCAGATATGATATACATTTATTGTTAACTCAGATATGGTATAAATTTCTTGTTAACTCAGATATGATGTACATTTCTTGTTAACTCAGATATGATATACATTTCTTGTTCACACAGATATGATCAATTCTCTGTTCGGTAGTTTGGTCTGGCATACCCAAATTGTTTTATTTTTTTTTGTTTTTTTGTTAACACATAAATATGCCAGACAGTAAATCGTGCAAACAGAACGAGTTCGTGTTAAATTTGAAATTACCACGGGGATAACTGATGTTCTACATTCGAACAATACCTGGGACTCTGTTTTAATTGTTTCAGCTGAAGTATTATTCATGTATTCTTCTTCTTCTTCTTCTTCTTCTTCTTCTTCTTCTTCTTCTTCTTCTTCTTCTTCTTCTTCTTCTTCTTCTTCTTCTTCTTCTTCTGCGTTCATCCAGGTTTTTTTTTTCCGGATGTGATTGCGTTGTGCCTGTTTACAGCAAAGCTGCGTTCTTGCGCCGTTAGGCCGACATATCCGACTTCTGCGGGTATTTGTTGACCGGGTTAACCATCCCGAATTCATGTATCCACTTCATGCGATAAACGCAGAAATGATAAATACAGATATGATAAATGTTACGCGTTCTGTAGTCACGTCTGCTATCATCATCATCATCATCATCATCATCATCATCATCATCATCATCATCATCATCATCATCATCATCATCATCATCATCATCATCATCATCCAGTGCCTGGTCGGCTGGTGTGGGATATCATGCCTCTCCACAAATTGCGATCTCCGACGTCATGGATAAATTCGTGTGTGGACTCCCTTCCATGCCATGACACAAGAGTTCAAGAATATTCTCAAGCTTTCTTCCTCTATCTCTCTTTCCGAAAATCCTTCTCGTTGTCACATGTTCCTTTTTTGTCTTCTCATAAAACGACCAATAAACGATGTCTGCCTCTTTCTGATGTTTGTGATAAGTTGTCTTTGCGACTTAATTTCCCTCAAAATGCCCCGATTGCTCATTTTGGCTGTCCAATTAATTGTCAGCATACTCCTATAAAACCACATCTCCAAGGCTTCCAGGGATTGTTTCGCCAGTTTGCTAATTGTCCAGGATTCGCAGCCGTATGTTAAATGACTTATTACACAACATGTTCGTCATTTGATAGAATGCAGTTTTCACCTGTCCTATTCTGCTCTTTATCTCAGTGATGCATCTTCCATTTGATGTTATCAATGTGCCTAGATATCTGAATTTCCGCACCTGCCCCAAAATAACTTTCTGTACTTTAATTGCACATTTAGGCACAATCTGTTTCTTTGATTTCACCATGACTTCTGTCTTTCTATTATTCAATCTAAGGCCCATTCTTTCACTTTCTACAACCACTGTATCCATCATTTCCTGTAGTTCCTTCTGACTTGTTGCTATCAGGACGGTTTCATCAGGATACAGTAAGTTATTTATATTATGTCCACGAACCAGGATCCCTGACATATTTTCTATACATCTCATTATATGTTCATCGTACAATGAGAACAAATCAGAAGACATACTAAAGTTGTTTTGTGTAGTTTTTAATGTGGTAAAATAACAAAACAACATGCTTATATTCTTAATAAAGCTTTGTAGTGTAGATTTCTTGTCACTCTATGTGACTTCTAAAGTGTGAAACAGAGGCCTGTGTCCTCCAGCCGCAAAATAAAATGATCAGTCTTACGGCCAAGAAGAAATAACTTGGCAACTCAAAAGACCACTACAAAAGTCGAATCACAAGTTCTTGATTTCTGAAAAAGTGCATCTTCATATTTGCAGACGAGAAACAGCCAAGTAGCTACTTTGAACTTTGCACTCTGAAGTCTACGCCTAGAAGGTGACCACGTGATTCTCATAATGCCAAATATGGATCGCTATGAGAATACCACAGTATAATTCCGTGAATGTACACTCATAGAAGACATGTGGCCGGGAAGTGAATAGTAAATGATACATTTATAACAGAAACAGTAAAAGTAATATACATACAAATGCAAAACTGTCACTTGTGGGGGGGGGGGGGGGGGGGTAATGTCACTTAACAGGATAATATATCGCCAAATGTGTCCTCCCATTTCGACTGAAGGATGGTATATCGCCATAATAGGGTCACCGTGTTGTTTGTTTTGTTTCGTGGTATCTTCCGCAATTTTAATGCTTAGTGAATGGAAAGTTAAGTTGTATTACTCATTCATTTGATTGTACACAAACAGGTGTGGTCTCACAACAACACTACGCAGGAAGCCAAAGAAGATTAATAAACCAACAAAGAACTGGTGTCGTGAGCCGCTACACTCTGGGGGATTTACTGAGGAGGGAATGCGAGCACGTATGGACTGAATGGTTCGATGTGCAATGAGGATGATCTGTCGACTAACTAACTAAATTGATTGTGCCCAATGCTTAGTTCAGACCTACGATTTGTTCGGAACTGACTTAGTTAACCGTACTTCACATCCGATAGAACACCATTATAAATGCGTCATCTCTGACCAGATCTGTGATTGTGAATTCTCGCCTGAAAACATGGCTTTAGTTCGCTCCAGGTCTGCCGAACTCTTTCAGAATAAGACCATGCCTTCGACCACCAGGCAACTCCAGCAGGCCCTGTACCATCTGCTGGACGACCTAGAGAAGAGCGCCTTCATCGAAGCTCTCAGTCTGTACCGAACCCACAGGGACATATTTGAACTTGTCAACGGTCTCAGAAAAATCTTGAACACACCAGTCAAGCGACAGCTGTTTCCTCTCGTGCGCAAAGTTATTAGACAGGAACACGTCGAGGCCTTCGACCTGATCACGAAGTGAGTATTGGGTGTGTTTTCTTAAACCAGGGATATTATTTAAATCTGGGTTCGTTTAATACTTAGCGGTACCAGAATTAGACTTAAAGTGTTGGTTATGTAATGCTTTATGTGTCTGTTAGAGGTGTTTGTGTGTGGTTTAATATTTGTTCAACTATGATTGGGGTTTCATATTTGTTCAATTATGATTGGGGTTTCATATTTGATCAACTATGATTTCGCGTCAATGAAATGTTGTGTTGGACTCCTTTTTTCATGTTGTGTTTACTCTCATTAAGGGGAATGTTTAATACATTTAGACAATAAGACTTGAAATATAGCATCTCTTTTAAAATTATTTATGGTCATATAAGATGGATTTATGTTGTTTCTTCGGGAGTCTCGGCGAAGTGGTCAAGCCGTTTGGCTTGGGCTCCAAAGGTTGTGGGTTCGATTTCGGTTCAAGAGTGAAATTTTTCGGAGACTCCTTTGGGTCGTCGCTAGAGCTACGGAGCTCGTGCTTTATGCGACGATTTCCGCGCTGCGGAAAGAGACCGAGCCATATGGGATAAAATATCGGTGCAATGAAGTCGACTTTTAAGCGACTTTTTTTCTTTTGTCTGTGAAAAGTTGTTATGTATGGACAAAGTTAATCTTTCATGTGCATACTGTTCCACAGCAAATTCCAAAGAGGTAGAAGGATTAGTCTTTATTTTAAAACCACAATGAGCACATTACTTGTCGAGGTAGAGGCTTACAACCCCTAGACAGGACAGCTGGACTAAAATGTTGACTTCTCGTCCTTGACTTAGGGACGTAAATTACAAGTATCCCAGAAGACGGAGTGGGTTCGCCTGATGACTAGGGGCAATTTGTAGTAGGGAACTCTAATCCACACGCAAAAATTAGTCCAGTGCACTAGAAGTGTTTGGACTACGCTTGAGTTCAAAACGAGCGAACGAAAAGAATAATTACTTTCAAATAGGCAATGTACACAGTGGAGGTGTGGAGGCCCGATTTCTGTAATTTGTTCTGACCAAATGAAAACAGTACAAGAACACACAGAGCGCTTGCTGGACTAACATGAAAGAGCCTATCACACAGCTCGTGTTATGGGAAACTGAAAGTGCCACAGTGTGCCATAGTGATAAATATTGAGTGTTTGTGTGCTACAGTGATAAATAGTGCATGTGTTGGTGTGCTACAGTTATAAATGGTGCGTGTGTTGGTGTGCTACAGTTATAAATAGTGCGTGTAGTGGTGTGGTACAGTGATATATAGTGCGTGTGTTGGTGTGCTACAGTGTTAAATAGTGTGTGTGTGTTAGTGTGGTACAGTGATATATTGTGCGTGTGCTGGTGTGGTACAGTGATAAATAATGTGTGTGTTAGTGTGGTACAATGATAAATAGTGCATGTGGTGGTGTGGTACAGTGATAAATAGTGTGTGTTTATTGTGGTACAGTGATAAATAGTGCGTGTGTTAGTGTGGTCCAGTGATAAATAGTTCGTGTGGTGGTATGGTACAGTGATAAATAGTGCGTGTAGTGGTGTGGTACAGTGATAAATAGTGCGTGTGGTGGTGTGGTACAGTGATAAATAGTGTGTATGTGGTGTGGTACAGTGATAAATAGTGTGTGTGGTGGTGTGGTACAGTGATAAATAGTGTGTGTGTGGTGTGGTGTGGTACAGTGATAAATAGTGTGTGTGGTGTGGTACAGTGATAAATAGTGTGTGTGGTGGTGTGGTACAGTGATAAATAGTGTGTGTGTGGTGTGGTACAGTGATAAATAGTGTGTGTGGTGGTGTGGTACAGTGATAACACAGTCGTATACGATGGTTTCCTTCTCACTGGAAACAATGTTACAAGTTACTGACATGTCCGTTTACTGGACGTTGCAGTCAACCCCAACACACATACTGACTCTATCAATCTTAAATAAATGTCTTTGACAAGTGCTAGGTCTTATGCATGACGAAAGTAAAGTAGTAAGTAAGTCAGTTAGCCAGTCAATCAGTGAGTGAGTAAGGTGGTATTTAGGTGGATGGGTGAGTGAATGAGTGAGTGAGTGAGTGAGTGAGTGAGTGAATGAGTCAGTGAGTGAGTCAGTGAGTGAGTGAGTGAGTGAGTAACTCAGTGAGTGAGTGAGTGAGTGAGTGAGTGAGTGAGTCACTCAGTGAGTGAGTGAGTGAGTGAGTGAGTCACTCAGTGAGTGAGTGAGTGAGTGAGTGAGTCACTCAGTGAGTGAGTGAGTGAGTGAGTGAGTGAGTGAGTGAGTCAGTCAGTCAGTCAGTCAGTCAGTTAGTCAGTCAGTCAGTCAGTCAGTCAGTCAGTCAGTGAGTGAGTGAGTGAATGAATGAGTCAGTGAGTGAATCAGTGAGTGAGTGAGTGAGTAACTCAGTGAGTGAGTGAGTGAGTGAGTGAGTGAGTGAGTCACTCAGTGAGTGAGTGAGTGAGTGAGTGAGTGAGTCACTCAGTGAGTGAGTGAGTGAGTGAGTGAGTGAGTGAGTCAGTCAGTCAGTCAGTCAGTCAGTCAGTCAGTTAGTCAGTCAGTCAGTGAGTGAGTGAGTGAGTGAGTGAGTCACTCAGTGAGTGAGTGAGTGAGTGTGTGAGTGAGTGAGTCACTCAGTGAGTGAGTGAGTGAGGGAGTCAGTCAGTCAGTCAGTCAGTCAGTCAGTCAGTCAGTTAGTCAGTCAGTCAGTCAGTCAGTCAGTCAGTCAGTCAGTCAGTCAGTCAGTCAGTCAGTCAGTGAGTCAGTCAGTCAGTCAGTCAGTGAGCAAGAAATAATACATGTGTGGTTATTTATATTGCACAGTGTGTCTCCATTTATTTCTTCTACTTATGTGAGAGCCAAACAATACATGTGTGTTTATACAACATGGACACACGTGTTTATATAACATGGACACACGTGTTTATATAACATGGACACGCGGGTTTATATAACATGGACACACGTGTTTATATAACATGGACACACGTGTTTATATAACATGGACACACGTGTTTATATAACATGGACACACGTGTTTATATAACATGGACACACGTGTTTATATAACATGGACACACGTGTTTATACAAGGGGCACGTGAGTTTATAAGATGGACACATGGTGTTGCAATCACTTTAGTTATGACAATGGATGATGCCAGAGAACTGGCAACGGATTGAGAGTCTTCTGGACTGGCCGTGATGAGGTAGACAGTCTGAGGAGGACCTGCCACATGATGATCTTACTTCCCACCACACGGGTTCCATGTGTGCCACCTCAGTTCCTGCAACACGATGATCGTACTTCACGCCACAAGTCTTTTATGTGTGCTTGCCCAGGATATGCTGGTGTGTTGGGAGACGAGCAGGCGGACAGCTTGGCTGGGTCTGCAACGCTGGGTGGGGTATTTATTGGTGTACGATAATGCAGATGTGGTCGGGACCCTTTGGGATTATGTGTATAGTGTGGGGGAAGACTTAAGTCATCACGGCCTGGAAGGAATCGTGCCGCAGGGAGTGACCAGAGGGTTTTGCCCAAGCTCAGCACTCCTAGCAAAGATCGGACGGACACATTATCAGATTGCACCTGGTACCATTAGTATTGGGACTCTTCTCTGGCTGTTGAAGATTAGGACGAAGCACATGTGGGAATGCCCCGAGTGCAGTGATGTCGGTTCTTGATTCAACTCAACTCAACTACCCCCTCCCCAATCTCTCCCAATCCATAATCGAATGTAACACAATCGAAGGTCACACGCATGAGTCGCTGCAGGAATGATTGATTGGGGGAACCCAACTTTGAGGGCATTCAGTAGGTGGTGGGTTTAGCTATTGATTTGTTTATTTACATGCATTTTTTGCGATGGGATTAGGGATAATTTCTAAGCAACGAAGTTGTGGTTTGTGAGACTAATGTGAGTGCCTTGAACAGTTAAAGTACTCAATAGCGAGTGCAGGGAAGAAGCTAAACTTATGCAGACGAGGTTTCGTGACGTAGCCAACAGGTTTTTGGAGCGACTCATTTGTTCCATACAGTTCTGAATGAGAGACGTGGGAGTAAGAATGTGCACAGCCACACGCGAAAGGCACCATCGGGAGAATGAGGGGCCCCGTCAACTTAACGCGTATTCATATGTTGGGGGTGAATCTGAGCACCTATGGACATATCCGGAGTGCAAGAATGATTCACCAACTAGCTAACTAACTAACTGAGTGGCACTTTACAGTCTTGACAGACCAATGTATGTGAGTTGGAATGTGGCCAATATTCCATCACAATGCCTGGGCAGAGCTTCAGAGAACATGTGGTGCGCAAACGACATGTTCCCTCTTTCGGCCTTACCTTGTTTGATCCTGAGGAATGGGTAACCAATACGTCTGGAACAAGGTAGGCTGCAGACGCTGGCGGATCAGCGTCAAACCTCCGAGACCTCGCCTCCACGAGCAGGAGACAACTAACTGATTAATTTACTAACAGCTCTGAATTCAATGCTGTATCAATAGACCAGTATTTCCTTCTTAGTAAGAGACTAATGAATGTAGAACAGTGTATACAACTATCAGAAACACGCACACAATCTTCTTTGGTCACGCAAATAGAAGAGAGTCATTAGTCATTAGTCACGGTTTCTTCTTCTTCTTCTTCTTCTTCTTCTTCTTCTTCTTCTTCTTCTTCTTCTTCTTCTTCTTCTTCTTCTTCTTCTTCTTCTTCTTCTTCTTCTTCTTCTTCTGCGTTCGCCCGGAGTGTTTTTTCAAACGTAATTGTGGTGTGTCTCGTTATACACTCGTGGGCCAAAACCCTCAGGCCAACACATCCGACTTTAGCGGGCGTTTTTTAAAATCAGGTTAGCCTTTCTGGGGGACTCTCACTGTTGTGGTGCCGTCCAAATCCTAACTGGTCAAGTTAGAACGGTCGAAGACTTCACGGTCAGCCCTCAAGGGAAGGCAGGGACAGTCCATGTTCATTATCCGTCGCTTCCATAATTGCAGAGCCGACACATAGCGCTCTAGTACTGGGCTCACCCAAAGAATCGCCACGTCGTGCACATGGCTGCTTTAATTCTTCACTTCCATGTATTGGGCATTTCGTTCGCCACAGGCCGCTCCCCACACAAGCCAGGAACGGTCAGTCTGCAGACGGCGTCCACTCAGTGAGCTTTCAGTTCGGACTTGTGCTGGACGCTGTACCCTGAAGACAAAAAAGTCAGAGCTATTCCGGGAACGAAGGACGTTCCACTCTAACTCGGACGTTTTCGCGTTGTGCCAATTTTATTTGCACCCTTAAGACGGCACATCCGACTTCTGCGGGTGTTTTTGTTCAGGTTAGCCTTCCTGGGAGTCACGGTTCCAACTTCACGGCAACGGGTCGTCCTCATTATGCTCCGTTCTCGTGCCAGTGAACAACACAAAATGTTCCTTACTGCCCCATGTGAAAAGTGGAGTAGAGAGGAGTCTCGACAAAAAAAAACACACAAAAACAGCCCGCACAGGTATACTATGCATAATCCCGCCACCAGAATGCCAACACAAAAATCCTCCACGAAAAATACAATTCATCGTCGATGCAGTCACTAGAAACCAGCAGTCACGTATTACTGCATAAGGCAACCCAGTTAGTTCAGCGACATGCCGGCCACCATTATCCTAAACATGCAGTTCACCCTACAAACATTCGCGGGCAGATGTAAAAGCATTCCACACGAAAATTCAGAGCTCACAGTATCGCTCCGCACCCTCAACTCAGTAGCAGGGCGACGGAATTATGCACTACCAGTCCAACATGAGGAAAGTGCGAATGCAAACCGTAGCCACAAGCATAATTACTCCAGAGGCATTAACCATTCAAATGACAATCTTCCATCTTGGGGACCGGAAGAGAGGCATGGGACAACATCGTGGCCACTGGAAATGGCAGTTGTGGAAGAAGTAAAGGAAGTCTAGGCAGAGTAGTGACTAGACACTTGTCTGCCGACCAGTAGGTCGTGGGTTCAATCCTCAACACGGCGAATTCAATTTTTTGTTTTCAAAACTGACCCAGCCTAAAATGAGTACCAAGAATGTCTTGGGAAATAAAGGCGGTCACCATGATACTGCCCTATTACGCACCAAGTACCGATTGGGCTATAAAAATATGAGACTAGAACTGTATTCCCCTTGGTGCTTAAGGCGCGAAAAAGGTCCTTTACTTTTAATTACTTTGGGAGAGGTAGGGACACACAGAGAGGAATAATACTGGATGGGCTTAGACGGTGACATGGAGGAATATCGCCAATATACTGGCACCTGGCCGTCTTGACAGACGATAGTTTGTGACATTGTGCTTTAAAATAAAAGACATAATAGCCTCTCCATGGCACAAAGCCTGGGCTGAATTGTAGAGATCATGTGCAGTATGATCCCTCTCTCGGCTTGCCTAGTTTACTCCTGGGGAAAGGAACACCAATACATCTGGAACTTGACAAGCTGCAGAAGATGCCGGATTAGCTAAGCAATGCTCTAACTGTCCTCCTATCGGACCTTCGATCCTAGACCAGCTGACGATCAAACCTTAGTGCCTTGTCTGCCCTACCATGACATTTAGTCCGTAGTTTGCATTTCCTGAGTGTCGATCGATCTATAAACATATGAAGCTAGTACCCTAGTCAATCACTTACCGAGTGTCAATCAATCCTTATACACATATAACCAATACCATTTAGTCAATCACCCACTGAGTGCTAATCGATCTTTACACACATGTAACCAATACCATTTAGTCAATCACCCACTGAGCGTTAGTCGATCTTTACACACATGTAACCAATACCATTTAGTCAATCACCCACCGAGTGCTGATCGATCTATAAACATATGGGTTTATTACGGCTGGCAAAGTCATGAGAAAGGTCGGACGCTAGTGCGTCTCATGGGCTTGTCGCTTGCCAAAGTAAGCAAAAGCTTGGCCACCTATTCCTCTAAGTTCGTTCGTTCGTTCCATGCTCTCTGGCTTACATCCACCATAAAGTACTAACTACACTTCCACCCTAAATGTTCTAAATCACCTCTACCTCAAAGTACTATATCACCTTTACCCTTAAATTCTATTTCACCTACACCTTAAAGTTACTTTATTACCTTCACCCTAAAGTTACTATATAACATCCAATCTAAAGTTACTACCTCTCCTTCACCCTAAAGTTACTTTATCATCTCCACCCTAAAGTTAATACCTTCCCTTCACCCTAAATTTACTATATTACATTCACCCTAAAGTTACCAACTCCCCTTCACACTAAAGTTACTACATTACCCTCACCCTATAGTAACTACATTATCTTCACCATAAGGTGACTACATCATCATCACCCTAAGTTACTATATCAGCTCCACTCTATAGTTACAACATCTCCGTCACCATGCAGTTACTATCTCTCCTTCACCATAAAGTTACTATATAACCCCCACCATAAAGTTACTATATCATCTCCACCCTAAAGTTACTACCTCTCCTTCATCATAAAGTTACTACCTCTCCTTCACCATAAAGTTACTATATAACCATCACCCTAAGTTACTATATCACCTCCACTCTATAGTTACTACCTCTCCTTCACCATAAAGTTACTATATAACCATCACCCTAAGTTACTATATCACCTCCACTCTATAGTTATTACCTCTCCTTCACCATAAAGTTACTATATAACCCCCATCATAAAGTTACTATATAACCTCCACCATAAAGTTATTATATAACCCCCACCATAAAGTTACTATATAACCCCCTCCATAAAGTTATTATATAACCCCAACCATACAGTTACTATATCACCTCCACTCTATAGTTACTACCTCTCCTTCACCATAAAGTTACTATATAACCATCACCCTTTGTTACTATATCACCTCCACTCTAAAGTTATTACCTCTCCTTCACCATAAAGTTACTATATAACCCCCATCATAAAGTTACTATATAACCCCCACCATAAAGTTATTATATAACCCCCACCATAAAGTTATTATATAACCCCCACCATAAAGTTATTATATAACCCCAACCATAAAGTTACTATATCACCTCCACTCTATAGTTACTACCTCTCCTTCACCATAAAGTTACTATATAACCCCCACCATACAGTTACTATATAACCCTCACCATAAAGTTACTATATCACCTCCACTCTATAGTTACTACCTCTCTTTCACCATAATGTTATTATATAACCCCCACCATAAAGTTACAATATAACCCCCACCATAAAGTTACTATATAACCCCCAAAATAAAGTTACTATATAACCCTCACCATAAAGTTACTATATTACCTCCACTCTATAGTTACTACCTCTCCTTCACCATAAAGTTATTATATAACCCCCACCATAAAGTTACAATATAACCCCCACCATAAAGTTACAATATAACCCCCACCATAAAGTTACTATATAACCCCTACCATAAAGTTATTATATCATCTCCACTCTATAGTTACTACCTCTCCTTCACCATAAAGTTACTACCTCTCCTTCACTATAAAGTTACTACATCTCCTTCACTATAAAGTTACTATCTCTCCTTCACCATAAAGTTACTATATAACCCCCACCATAAAGTTACTATATCACCTCCACTCTATAGTTACTACCTCTCCTTCACCATAAGTTACTATATAACCATCACCCTAAAGTTACTATATCATCTCCACCCTAAAGTTACTACCTCTCCTTCACCATAAAGTTACTACATCTCCTTCACTATAAAGTTACTATCTCTCCTTCACCATAAAGTTACTATATAACCCCCACCATAAAGTTATTATATAACCCCCACCATAAAGTTATTATATCATCTCCACTCTAAAGTTACTACCTCTCCTTCACCATAAAGTTACTATATAACCCCCACCATAAAGTTACTATATCATCTCCACTCTAAAGTTACTACCTCTCCTTCACCATAAAGTTACTATATAACCCCCACCCCAAATGTGCTAGCCGGCTATGTGGTGAAGGGGTTACGGACGCAGGTGGTGTTTTAAAATAAAATTGTGCTGGTCGTTCAGAAAACAATGGCAAACTACTGAATGTAAACTTTCCAAGAGACACATACAGCCAAAAAATGCTGAGGTTGACTGCGACATCCTCTAAAGCAGTGTTTCCCAACCTTTTTTGTGCTATGCCCCACCTAAGCCTTTCTAAAATTCTTATGCCCCCCCCCCCCACCCCTAACATATGCATCATTTTTAATATTCAAAAATTGAAATGTTCACTAAAGAAACTTGAATTTTTTTTAGAAGGGCTCACGGTTCCCAGAGGGCCAGAGCCCCCCCCCCCCCCCCCCCCAGGTCCCGCGTCCCTGTGTGTCGGTTGTGTTGGGTGAATTTTTTTTTTTTTGGTTTGGCGGTTACCCCAGACAAGCTGGTTCCCCCGCCTCCCCCTTTTTTGTGTGGACCCTTAGTCTCACTGTGAGCTATTGCCCACAGTGGTCCACCAGGCCCACATCTAAGGTGAAGATATGTGATGGGTTTTTATTTGATCATCCCGGCCCCCGACCAGACCAGGCGCACTACTGGGGGGAGAGCAGCAAATGCACCCGATCCTAGCCAAAGGACCGATAGGTTTTAGGAAGAAATCACTAGGAAATTATTGAGCAAACACAGTAAGTAAATTTTCAAAACAAATAATGGAGAACTGAAATTCAAGTACAAAATAATTTTAATGAAAGATTTTTCTATATTATTTTAATTATTAGTAATTATTTAAATTTAGTGAGATCCTTGCGCTTGATGCTTGCTGCAAAGAGATTTTATGTCAGGTTCCAATTCAGTTAACTTCAGTCTCAAGTCTCCCCGTTTTGTTATATCCAGCCGATTTCTTCCATTTTCGAATTGACCCCCTTAACAATCGAATTGCCCCCCTGTGGGGCGTGGGCCCCACGTTGGGAAACACTGCTCTAAAGGATATGCAACTAACTAAAGTTACTATATCGCCTTCACTCTAAACTTACTATATCACACCCACACTGAAGTTGCCTCATCTCCTTTACCCTAACATAACTATATCACCTCAACCATACTGTCACTATGCCGCGTAGTGTTTAGAGCGTTAGCCTACCACGATAAATCTGGATTTACTCCCCAGCAAAGTCAAGATTATTTTTTTCTGACCACAGAATAGGCTGGATCGTTTCATCCACACAGACAACTGTCAGATTATGATCACAGAGTAGGTTTGGTCAATGGAGTCCCACAGACAACTGTTAGATTCTGATTAAAGAGTAGGCTGGATCGTTCCAGTCTCACATATAACTGCCAGATTCTGATCACAGAGTAGGCTGGATCGTTCCAGTCTCACATATAACTGCCAGATTCATTGTGAATTTGTTTACAAATGAGACGAGGAACGGAACTGGCACACCCACCTAATATACCCTGGCTAAGAATACGTTCAGGCATACCACTTTAATAACAGTATCCGCTATGAAACTACTTGTTTCTGTATGATCTCACTATCCCCAGAGACGTGAAACAACACAACACCATCACCTTACCCTACCTGTACAGACCCCACATGGCCGACCTAAACGTCCTGAACAAATATCGAGCCGCCAGGACTCCAACTCACCAACGGAACCCGCTCATCCGTAGCTGGGCTGGGACAGCCGCTGAGAAACACGACAAGCAAGCTGGGCCCCTATTTAGGAAGTCTGCAACGCTGCAGAGGGGAAGCAGAGTCAACAAGCCGGACCTCAAGATCAAGACCGCGTCCAGGAGATCGTCCGGGTCTAATGAAGACACAGAAGATCAGACTCTGGAGGTAGGTTGGACATTTCTGTGTGTTGTTTACAGCTTCTGCGGCTTGCCGTGTTCCAGACGTATTGGTAGTACCTGTCCTCTGGAGTAATCCGAGCAAGCGCGCTCCGTGGCGAAAAGGTTACAGACGCAGTATGTAATCCCGCATACCGCGATCGAAAAACAGCTGCGGGCGATTTAGCAGCAAACCACCTTGTGTTGGTTTTTTATATGAAATGGTATGGGTGCCGGTCGTTCAGAAAGTAATGGCAAACTACTGAACGTAAACTTGCCCAGGAATTACGAACGTCCAAAATATGCTGGGTTTGACTGCGACGTCCTGTAAAGGATATGCAATTAATTTTTTAACTGGAGTAAACTAGGCAGGCCGAGAGAGGGATAATGCTGCATGGGCAACACGTGGTCTCTAAATTCAGCCCAGGCTTTGTTATGAGAGGTATGAATAAAATTTGGTGAAACTGTGGTAAAGCTGTGAAAATGTAAACAATATAAAATGACACAAAGTAGTGCAGCTTTACATAACATAATATGGAGAGGTATAACAGCATGTTACGAACTATCATCTGTCCAGACGTCCAGGTGCCAATCAATCAATATAATGCTTGAGGAGAAATAGCCCAGTGGCTAGAATGTCGGGTATTTCCTTAGGGAGACGAGGGTCTGAATCCTCGGAAAAGTGTAGATTTATTTTCTGTATCGGGCAAAAAGAAAACCCTAACCTGCACAGCCGGCGGCGACTGCACTAGCCATGCGGCCTTAATTCCTCAGGTTCAAGACCCCACTGTCCTACACCGCAAGGTGCTGTAGGCAGTTTGGTGGGGGGGGGGGGGGGGGGGGGGGGGAAAGAGGGCAGTTATAGCGCTTAGTGTGTTATGTTAATTGTTGTTTTATAAGGCGGTGTTACGTGGCAGCAACAGCTGTCTGGGTTCGATGTGGTTGACCGATTCATGGTTTATTTGATTAACTGACTCATGGTTTAAATATTGAGCACAACCCACTACTGGCAACGCTGATAGTATTCTGGTATGAACCTAAGGCCTATCCACATCAATATGGAAGCACTATACTCGAGTTTCGCTCTCGTTTGAGCTCGTCAGTAGTGCATATCCCTGACCGGATCCGGAAACAAGCCCCGGATCAATGGCGTGTGAAGCGGGTGTGTAACCACGCGGCACACGCTGGACACGCCAAATTATCATAACAGAACATTACAACGCTACCCATCGTAGGCTATGCTCAAGATTGCCCAATTGCCGTAACTACGTCCGTCAATCGATGTGGACCCGAACGATCAGGACTTCTCACTGGCAAGGAACACCAGTGGTTTGTTTGATTAATTGATTTATGGTGTGCTTGATTAACCGATTCATGGTGTGTTTGATTGACTGATTCATGGTTTGTTTGATTAACCGACTCATAGTGTGTTTGACTAACTGATTCATGGTTTGTTTAATTAACAGATTCATAGTTTATATGATTAACTGATTCAGTGTCGAAAGATAACATATCACCAAATATGAACTACCATTTGGACAGAAGGACGATATATCGCTGTACCTCCCCCGATGTGTCTCCACCTTGCCGTGGTGGGGGAGCTTGCGTGTCACATTGACCCCATGTGCTATGTCAATGGATGAAAACTACATATCGGACAGCTTATGAGATAGGGGCCAGACTAAGCAAGACACAACTTGCTTCTCTGCAGGTAAACTGAGGATAGCAGTCAAAAGTTTAAATCAGGCTCACGAAGGCAGAAGTTCTTGGTCCGGATACATACTCTAAGGCTCTCTGTCGAGATTGTGGCCGAACACCTCTAAGCCATAAACCCTCGGATGTGAGAGCCGGGCCGATACCCACCTACCGAAACATGGAGGTGAGATACTGAGCACGCTACATGCCCAGTTCAGATACTTGTTCGAAGGCTCTCAGCTGGGGGTTACGAGGGATCCCCGGATGAGAGGGCCTGGCCGTTTCCCGCTCACCTCTGCACGGAGGTAAGGTGCTGAGCCGGCAGCACATGTAGCCTACCTCGTGAGCGAGTACTAAAAGGTATAAAAGAGGTGCCCCAGTCCAATAAAATTGGTTACGAAAACTGTCTGTATCTAACTCACAGAGAGTGTAGACAAATGTGGAAAAACGTCTCAATAACACGAAATGGAACGCACGGCTAGCGAATCCATCGCGTGGTCCGAAGTCCAAAGCGAAAGCTTACCTAGTGGATGTCGCCCGCAGACTGACCGTTCCTGGTGTGTGCTTGAGCAACCAGTGGCAAGCGAGATGACCAGCACATGGAAGTGAGGAACTAAAGCAGCCATAAGCAGGACGTGGCAACTCCTCGGGTGAGCCCAGTCTCAGAGCAATATGTGCCGGCTATGCAATTATGGAAACCTCCTTGGATAGCAAGGGAATGCCTTCCCTTGAGGATTGACCGTGATGTCGTTGACCGTTCTACTTTGACCAGCTGAGATGTGGGTGACACCACAGCACTAACAGTCTAACGTCTCTCGAAACCACGGGAAGGCTAACCTGTAAAAATGCCTGCTGAAGTCGGATGTGCTGGCAGTAGTTATAAATGCACGTTTCGGTTAGCATTTGGAGGAGCCTCCTCAAATGACCTTGACCCCGGTTGATTTTCACTCCTCCTCGGTCATATAGTTGGGTAAGGGGTAAGGGGTGGTATCTAGGTCATATCTAAGGGCGATAATTCTAAGATTTTATGTTTCTAAGGGCAGATAACTATTGAGTGGGTGTATAAAAATTTTAATTAATTATTAAAAAATAAAATAAAATAAATAAAAATAAAAATAAATACCGACGGGGTGCGGGGTGGTGGCGAGGGGGTGGGCGCGTGGGGTGAGACTAGGCGGTTCGGGCTTAAACACTATCAGGTATATAATAATTTTTATTAAATCATGTATAAACAATACAATGCATATTAAATAAGTAGCGGCATAGTGGAAAATTCTGGAACGTAGTACCGGGGAGTTATACGTCGGCAAGTGTGGGAAAATCTCCGGCGGGTGTGACGGTGGTCGGTTCATAACAGACGTGGAGGGGGTGCATACGGAAAAGTCATTAAGTAAAGGGTTGTAAAAACGTGGGTGAGTGGTGTGTTAAAATATTTTGAACTGTTAGCGCATTGGTGGTGTACAATAGTACGAATAGAAGGAATAGGTGCGGTGGGGATAGTAGTGGGTATGGGTTAGTGAAATTAGTTGATAAGGGTGGTTATTAGTGCTATGTAGATGTTCATAGTAGCTTATTCACTAACATAACACGTGTTACAAATGAAACCTTGAAAGCTAAAGATCGCTGATTGTAATGGATATAGTGTAGTATCATTCGGTGGTAAGGGGTGGGTACCAGGTATTAGCGGTCAAGCAGTGGTCAAGTAGTGGTCAAGTGGTAGTCAAGGGAGGAAATTTTAGGGAAAAGTAGTTGTAATGATATGGTGATGATTAAAGGGTGATAAATTAGTGGTCAAGCAGTGGTCAAGGGGTGGTCAAGTAAGGAAAATTTTAGGGAAAAGTAGTTGTAATGATACGGTGATGATTAAAGGGTGATAAATTAGTGGTCAAGCAGTGGTCAAGGGGTGGTCAAGTGAGGAAATTTTAGGGAAAAAGTGGTTGTAATGATATGGTGATGATTAAAGGGTGGTAAATTAGTGGTCAAGCAATGGTCAAGGGGTGGTCAAGTAGTGGTCAAGTAAGGAAAATTTTAGGGAAAATTGGTCGTAGCGACATGGTGATGGTTAAAGGATGGTAAATTAGTGGTAAATTAGTGGTCAAGCAGTGGTCAAGTGGTGGTCAAGTAAGGAAAATTTTAGGGAAAAGTGGTTATAATGATATGGTGATGATTAAAGGGTGGTAAATTAGTGGTCAAGTAGTGGTCAACCAATGGTCAAGTAGTGGTCAAGTGAGGAAATTTTAGGGAAAAGTGGTTATAATGATATGGTGATGATTAAAGGGTGGTAAATTAGTGGTCAAGTAGTGGTCAGCCAATGGTCAAGTAGTGGTCAAGTGGTCGAGTGACCACTTAAATTGTAGATGACGATATCCCTAAGATTATGGTAGTGGTTAAAGTGATCGATGACATGGTCAAGTAGCGGTCAACCAGTGGTCAAGTGGTCGAATGAACACTTAAAAGGTAGAGAAAAGTACGTATATTGAAACGGTGATGGTAAAACTGGTCGACAACGTGGTCAAGCAGTGGTCAAGTAGTGCTCAACCAGTGGTCAACCGCTCAAGTGAGAAAATTGTAGGGTATGGTACGTGTAGTGAAACAGAGATAAATAAATTAAGTAGTGACGTTGTCAAGTAGTGATCAAGTAGCGGGCAAGTACTGGTCAAATGGTCGAGTGACCACTTAAATTGTAAGGGAAAGTACGTGTAGTGAACCTGTGTTGGTTACAGTGATCGATGACGTGCTCAAGTAGTGGCCAAGTAGTGGTAAATGGTCGAATGACTACTTAAATTGTCGGTGAAAGTAGGTATAGGTGACATGGTGATGATCAAGAGTTGGTCAAGTGGTGCTCAAATAGTGGTCAAGTAGTGGTCAAGTAGTCGAATGACCACTTAAATTATAGGGTATGGTACGTGTAGTGAAACGGTGATGGTAAAATAAGTAAGGACATAGTCAAATAGTGGTCAAGTACTGGTGAAGTAGTGATCAAGTGGTCGAAGGATCACTTAAATTGTAGGGTATGGTATGTGTAGTGACATGATGATGGTTAAAGTGATCGATGAAATGATCAAGACGTTATGCCGACTGCTAAGTTCAGAAAGTAATGTCCTTACTATCGGCAATTTCCCTGACAGGAGCGCCTCGAGCACTGATTTTGTATTGATCAATAGCACCTAGTGGTACAGTCGACACACATGGACAATAGTTACAGCCGGTCAAAGATGGCGTCGCACCCTATCACACATGGGTAATTGCTACAACCAGACTACGTCTCATTCGCTAAAACTGGTCAAATATGGACTTGCAGTCGATCCCATGTGTAATGGTACAGCCAAGAAAAGGCTCACTGACTAAAACAATCAAAGAATTCCCTGCTTCCGATAACATGTATAATGGTACAGAAAGAACACGGGGTTAATGATTCAACCGGTCAAAGATGGCGATGGATCCAGTGACACGCATAACGATACACGTGGAACACGTTGCTAATAACCGAAATGTTCAAAGACGGCGGCGAATCCGGTCACAGGGGTAATGGTACATCTTAGACACGTGGTTAAGAGGGAAACTATAGAAAAAGGGTGTCCTATCGGTTGTCGAGTCAAGGAACCTAACGTATGATGATCACTGTGTATAGGAGTGAATACACTGCATCATCAACATTGCATCCGAGGGCTAAAAGGGTCACCCTTCTCTCTCTCTCTCCTTTCTATAACCGTATAGTCCTAGTGTTATCCGGTTACACCAAAGGACACTCGGGCATCAATACAACATAAACTGGTCTCGAAAACCCCATACGCGCATGTAAACAAATCACCACAGTGTCCGACTAAGCCTTTCTCATATTCATAGTACAGAGCTGTGATCACAGAGGCTAGTCGGGGAAATCGTATCTGTACGTAACAACTATCGGGTCATACAGCGACGAGTGGGTAGTGGGTGTTAACAGATGCACACAAACACAACAAACTGCCCCGATTCAACCTTAGGCAATGCACGTAACATGACAGGTCACATGTCCGCCGTCATAATCAGCGACGTTATCATGTATCAAGTTAGATAGCCACACTTTCATTTCCTTTCTATGTGTCCATAGTGTCTTTACATCTTTCTCCAGAAAACCATTTCCAAGACCAATATATGTTTTTTGTCAGTGTACCTGCTCAGTGCCACACTTCACAACCAGACAAAAGTACACGTTCTATGTACCACTTCAACCGTCAAATAAGAAAATATGTTAGACAAAATATTAAAATTATTGGTCAAATACAGAAATATATCACCCAAACTTATAAAAAGTAGGAACATATGTTAACCAAATGGAAAATATCTTAGCCAAATAGGAAAATTTGTTAGCCAAATAGAAAAAAATATTGACCACGTAACGATATATCTTGTCCACACTTATGAAAAGTAGGGAAATTTGTTAGTCAAATGAGAAAAAAGATTGACCAAGTAACGAAATACCCAAACCAAACTTATGAAAAGTACGAAACTTTGTTAAGCAAGTATGAAAATGTATCGACCAAACAGAGAAATATATCACCCAAACTTATAAAAAGTAGGAACATATTTTAACCAAAGGGAAAATACCTTGGCCAAATAGGAAAATTTGTTAGCCAAAGGAGAAAAAAGATTGACCAAGTAACGAAATTCCCCAACCAAACTTATGAAAAGTACGAAACTTTGTTAAGCAAGTATGAAAAGGTATCGTCCAAACAGAGAAATATATCACCTAAACTTATAAAAAGTAGGAACATATGTTAACCAAATGGAAAATATCTTGGGCAAATAGGAAAATTTGTTAGCCAAATGGAGAAAAATATTGTACCAAGTAACGAAATATCCCCCAACAAACTTAGGAAAAGTACGAAACTTTGTTAAGCAAGTATGAAAAGGTATCGTCCAAACAGAGAAATATATCACCCAAACTTATAAAAAGTAGGAACATATGTTAATCCAAATGGAAAATATCTTGGCCAAATAGGAAAATTTGTTAGCCAAATGGGGAAAAATATTGTCCAAGTAACGAAATACCCCCCAACAAACTTAGGAAAAGTACAAAACTTTGTTAAGCAAGTATGAAAAGGTATCGACCAAACAGAGAAATATATCACCTAAACTTATAAAAAGTAAGAACATATGTTAACCAAATGGAAAATATCTTGGCCAAATAGGAAAATTTGTTAGCCAAATGGGGAAAATATTGTCCAAGTAACGAAATATCCCCCAACAAACTTAGGAAAAGTACGAAACTTTGTTAAGCAAGTATGAAAAGGATATCGACCAAACAGAGAAATATATCACCCAAACTTATAAAAAGTAGGAACATATGTTAACCAAATGGAAAATATCTTGGCCAAATAATAAAATTTGTTAGCCAAATAGAAAAAAATATTGACCACGTAACGATATATCTTGTCCACACTTATGAAAAGTAGGAAAATTTGTTAGCCAAATGGGGAAAATATTGACCACGTAACGAAATACCCCCCAACAAACTTAGGAAAAGTACGAAAACTTTGTTAAGCAAGTATGAAAAGGTATCGACCAAACAGAGAAATATATCACCCAAACTTATAAAAAGTAGGAACATATGTTAACCAAATGGAAAATATCTTGGCCAAATAGGAAATATTGTTAGCCAAATAGAAAAAAATATTGACCACGTAACGATATATCTTGTCCACACTTATGAAAAGTAGGGAAATTTGTTAGTCAAATGGGGAAAATATTGACCACGTAACGAAATACCCCCCCCCCCCCCCCAAAAAAAAAAACTTAGGAAAAGTACGAAACTTTGTTAAGCAAGTATGAAAAGGTATCGGCCAAACAGAGAAATATATCACCCAAACTTATAAAAAGTAGGAACATATGTTAACCAAATGGAAAATATCTTGGCCAAATAGGAAAATTTGTTAGCCAAATAGAAAAAAATATTGACCACGTAACGATATATCTTGTCCACACTTATGAAAAGTAGGGAAATTTGTTAGTCAAATGGGGAAAATATTGACCTACGTAACGAAATACCCCCCAACAAACTTAGGAAAAGTACGAAACTTTGTTAAGCAAGTATGAAAAGGTATCGGCCAAACAGAGAAATATAACACCCAAACTTATGAAAAGTAGGAAACTTTGTTAGCCAAAGTGAAAAAACCTAGGTCAAGTAAGAAAATTCTGATAGCCAAATGTGAAAAGTGTCGGCCAAATACAGAAATTGCTCAACCAAACTTATAAAACGTAGGAAAATTGTTATTCAAACGGGAAAGCTATTGAACAACTAGGAAAATGTAATAGTCAAAGAAGAATAATATTGAACAAGTAATGAAATATATCATTCAAACTTATGAAAAGTAGGAAGCCTTGATAACCAAATGTGAAAAATATCACTCAAAGAGAGAAATAGCTCGCCCCAACGTATAAAAAGTAGGAAAATTGTCGGCCAAAGGGGAAAAAGTTAGACCAAATACAGAAATATCTCGACCAAACTTATAAAAATCTAGGAAAAAATAGTACCCAACACAACTAAAAGGCTGACTAAAGTTATAAATCCAAACTTATAAAAATAACCAAATAGGAAAACATATTGACCAAGTACAGACATATATCAATCAAACTTATAAACTTGTCGTCCAAAGTGATAAAAAACAAAGAAAGGCTGTCAGCCAGTCTAAGAAATAGGTATGGAAAAGTAAGTCGACCAAGCTCAGAAAAAAAAAAAAAAAAGGAAATAAAAATATAACTTCTGTAGTCTTGGTCGACTTACTTTTCCATACCTATTTCTTAGACTGGCTGACAGCCTTTCTTTGTTTTTTATCACTTTGGACGACAAGTTTATAAGTTTGATTGATATATGTCTGTACTTGGTCAATATGTTTTCCTATTTGGTTATTTTTATAAGTTTGGATTTATAACTTTAGTCAGCCTTTTAGTTGTGTTGGGTACTATTTTTTCCTAGATTTTTATAAGTTTGGTCGAGATATTTCTGTATTTGGTCTAACTTTTTCCCCTTTGGCCGACAATTTTCCTACTTTTTATACGTTGGGGCGAGCTATTTCTCTCTTTGAGTGATATTTTTCACATTTGGTTATCAAGGCTTCCTACTTTTCATAAGTTTGAATGATATATTTCATTACTTGTTCAATATTATTCTTCTTTGACTATTACATTTTCCTAGTTGTTCAATAGCTTTCCCGTTTGAATAACAATTTTCCTACGTTTTATAAGTTTGGTTGAGCAATTTCTGTATTTGGCCGACACTTTTCACATTTGGCTATCAGAATTTTCTTACTTGACCTAGGTTTTTTCACTTTGGCTAACAAAGTTTCCTACTTTTCATAAGTTTGGGTGTTATATTTCTCTGTTTGGCCGATACCTTTTCATACTTGCTTAACAAAGTTTCGTACTTTTCCTAAGTTTGTTGGGGGGTATTTCGTTACGTAGGTCAATATTTTCCCCATTTGACTAACAAATTTCCCTACTTTTCATAAGTGTGGACAAGATATATCGTTACGTGGTCAATATTTTTTCTATTTGGCTAACAAATTTTCCTATTTGGCCAAGATATTTTCCATTTGGTTAACATATGTTCCTACTTTTTATAAGTTTGGGTGATATATTTCTCTGTTTGGCCGATACCTTTTCATACTTGCTTAACAAAGTTTCGTACTTTTCCTAAGTTTTTTTTTTTGGGGGGGGGGGGGGGGGGTATTTCGTTACGTGGTCAATATTTTCCCCATTTGACTAACAAATTTCCCTACTTTTCATAAGTGTGGACAAGATATATCGTTACGTGGTCAATATTTTTTCTATTTGGCTAACAATATTTCCTATTTGGCCAAGATATTTTCCATTTGGTTAACATATGTTCCTACTTTTTATAAGTTTGGGTGATATATTTCTCTGTTTGGTCGATACCTTTTCATACTTGCTTAACAAAGTTTTCGTACTTTTCCTAAGTTTGTTGGGGGGTATTTCGTTACGTGGTCAATATTTTCCCCATTTGGCTAACAAATTTTCCTACTTTTCATAAGTGTGGACAAGATATATCGTTACGTGGTCAATATTTTTTTCTATTTGGATAACAACTTTTATTATTTGGCCAAGATATTTTCCATTTGGTTAACATATGTTCCTACTTTTTATAAGTTTGGGTGATATATTTCTCTGTTTGGTCGATACCTTTTCATACTTGCTTAACAAAGTTTCGTACTTTTCCTAAGTTTGTTGGGGGATATTTCGTTACTTGGACAATATTTTCCCCATTTGGCTAACAAATTTTCCTATTTGGCCAAGATATTTTCCATTTGGTTAACATATGTTCCTACTTTTTATAAGTTTAGGGTGATATATTTCTCTGTTTGGTCGATACCTTTTCATACTTGCTTAACAAAGTTTCGTACTTTTCCTAAGTTTGTTGGGGGATATTTCGTTACTTGGACAATATTTTCCCCATTTGGCTAACAAATTTTCCTATTTGCCCAAGATATTTTCCATTTGGTTAACATATGTTCCTACTTTTTATAAGTTTAGGTGATATATTTCTCTGTTTGGACGATACCTTTTCATACTTGCTTAACAAAGTTTCGTACTTTTCATAAGTTTGGTTGGGGAATTTCGTTACTTGGTCAATCTTTTTTCTCCTTTGGCTAACAAATTTTCCTATTTGGCCAAGGTATTTTCCCTTTGGTTAAAATATGTTCCTACTTTTTATAAGTTTGGGTGATATATTTCTCTGTTTGGTCGATACATTTTCATACTTGCTTAACAAAGTTTCGTACTTTTCATAAGTTTGGTTTGGGTATTTCGTTACTTGGTCAATCTTTTTTCTCATTTGACTAACAAATTTCCCTACTTTTCATAAGTGTGGACAAGATATATCGTTACGTGGTCAATATTTTTTTCTATTTGGCTAACAAATTTTCCTATTTGGCTAAGATATTTTCCATTTGGTTAACATATGTTCCTACTTTTTATAAGTTTGGGTGATATATTTCTGTATTTGACCAATAATTTTAATATTTTGTCTAACATATTTTCTTATTTGACGGTTGAAGTGGTACATAGAACGTGTACTTTTGTCTGGTTGTGAAGTGTGGCACTGAGCAGGTACACTGACAAAAAACATATATTGGTCTTGGAAATGGTTTTCTGGAGAAAGATGTAAAGACACTATGGACACATAGAAAGGAAATGAAAGTGTGGCTATCTAATTTGATACGTGATAACGTCGCTGATTATGACGGCGGACATGTGACCTGTCATGTTACGTGCATTGCCTAAGGTTGAATCGGGGCAGTTTGTTGTTTTTGTGTGCATCTGTTAACACCCACTACCCACTCGTCGCTGTATGACCCGATAGTTGTTACGTACAGATACGATTTCCCCGACTAGCCTCTGTGATCACAGCTCTGTACTATGAATATGAGAAAGGCTTAGTCGGACACTGTGGTGATTTGTTTACATGCGTGTATGGGGTTTTCGAGACCAGTTTATGTTGTATTGATGCCCGAGTGTCCTTTGGTGTAACCGGATAACACTAGGACTACACGGTTATAGAAAGGAGAGAGAGAGAGAAGGGTGACCCTTTTAGCCTTCGGATGCAATGTTGATGATGCAGTGTATTCACTCCTATACACAGTGATCATCATACGTTAGGTTCCTTGACTCGACAACCGATAGGACACCCTTTTTCTATAGTTTCCCTCTTAACCACGTGTCTAAGCTATCTCCTGAACAATCATTTATTACAATATATTACAGGCTGACAACATGGTCGCACTTCACGCTCAAATAATCGTTCACCACCAACAGCCACGCGCTAGCTCACAATGGCGATCTTTACACTGTCGCCCGTATGATCATTCACAATCACAACTTCACATCATCCCGCACATATCACAGTTAGTACATTCCTCGAATATCAATACACAACGTTCATCTCCATCTATCCATCACAAACACTATCGTTCTATCGTTCTATCGCTCTCTAGATCTCCACACGTCCATCTCTATTCGCTGCCTCACACACACTGCCCTCTCCTCGTTGACCTTCCCACATCACGTGGCTCTGTTCACGGGCTTCTTGCCTGACCGTCCGCCAGCCAAGCCGTGGTGTCTCTTACTGCCCTTTACCTCAGCTATGCTTACACTGACTCTCGCTTACATACCGGCACTTACATTCTTCCTTACATATAAGACAATGACCACACCCTTTTTTCTATAGTTTCCCTCTTAACCACGTGTCTAAGATGTACCATTACCCCTGTGACCGGATTCGCCGCCGTCTTTGAACATTTCGGTTATTAGCGACGTGTTCCACGTGTATCGTTATGCGTGTCACTGGATCCATCGCCATCTTTGACCGGTTGAATCATTAACCCCGTGTTCTGGCTGTACCATTATACATGTTATCGGAAGCAGGGAATTCTTTGATTGTTTTAGTCAGTGAGCCTTTTCTTGGATGTACCATTACACATGGGATCGACTGCAAGTCCATATTTGACCAGTTTTAGCGAATGAGACGTAGTCTGGTTGTAGCAATTACCCATGTGTGATAGGGTGCGACGCCATCTTTGACCGGCTGTAACTATTGTCCATGTGTGTCGACTGTACCACTAGGTGCTATTGATCAATACAAAATCAGTGCTCGAGGCGCTCCTGTCAGGGAAATTGCCGATAGTAAGGACATTACTTTCTGAACTTAGCAGTCGGCATAACGTCTTGATCATTTCATCGATCACTTTAACCATCATCATGTCACTACACATACCATACCCTACAATTTAAGTGATCCTTCGACCACTTGATCACTACTTCACCAGTACTTGACCACTATTTGACTATGTCCTTACTTATTTTACCATCACCGTTTCACTACACGTACCATACCCTATAATTTAAGTGGTCATTCGACTACTTGACCACTACTTGACCACTATTTGAGCACCACTTGACCAACTCTTGATCATCACCATGTCACCATACCTACTTTCACCGACAATTTAAGTAGTCATTCGACCATTTACCACTACTTGGCCACTACTTGAGCACGTCATCGATCACTGTAACCAACACAGGTTCACTACACGTACTTTCCCTTACAATTTAAGTGGTCACTCGACCATTTGACCAGTACTTGCCCGCTACTTGATCACTACTTGACAACGTCACTACTTAATTTATTCATCTCTGTTTCACTACACGTACCATACCCTACAATTTTCTCACTTGAGCGGTTGACCACTGGTTGAGCACTACTTGACCACTGCTTGACCACGTTGTCGACCGTTTTACCATCACCGTTTCAATATACGTACTTTTCTCTACCTTTTAAGTGTTCATTCGACCACTTGACCACTGGTTGACCGCTACTTGACCATGTCATCGATCACTTTAACCACTACCATAATCTTAGGGATATCGTCATCTACAATTTAAGTGGTCACTCGACCACTTGACCACTACTTGACCATTGGCTGACCACTACTTGACCACTAATTTACCCCCCTTTAATCATCACCATATCATTATAACCACTTTTCCCTAAAATTTCCTCACTTGACCACTACTTGACCATTGGTTGACCACTACTTGACCACTAATTTACCACCCTTTAATCATCACCATATCATTATAACCACTTTTCCCTAAAATTTTCCTTACTTGACCACTGCTTGACCACTAATTTACCACTAATTTACCATCCTTTAACCATCACCATGTCGCTACGACCAATTTTCCCTAAAATTTTCCTTACTTGACCACTCCTTGACCATTGCTTGACCACTAATTTACCACCCTTTAATCATCACCATATCATTACAACCACTTTTTCCCTAAAATTTCCTCCCTTGACCACTGCTTGACCACTAATTTATCACCCTTTAATCATCACCGTATCATTACAACTACTTTTCCCTAAAATTTTCCTTACTTGACCACTACTTGACCACCCCTTGACCACTGCTTGACCACTAATTTATCACCCTTTAATCATCACCATATCATTACAACTACTTTTCCCTAAAATTTCCTCCCTTGACTACCACTTGACCACTACTTGACCACTGCTTGACCGCTAATACCTGGTACCCACCCCTTACCACCGAATGATACTACACTATATCCATTACAATCAGCGATCTTTAGCTTTCAAGGTTTCATTTGTAACACGTGTTATGTTAGTGAATAAGCTACTATGAACATCTACATAGCACTAATAACCACCCTTATCAACTAATTTCACTAACCCATACCCACTACTATCCCCACCGCACCTATTCCTTCTATTCGTACTATTGTACACCACCAATGCGCTAACAGTTCAAAATATTTTAACACACCACTCACCCACGTTTTTACAACCCTTTACTTAATGACTTTTCCGTATGCACCCCCTCCACGTCTGTTATGAACCGACCACCGTCACACCCGCCGGAGATTTTCCCACACTTGCCGACGTATAACTCCCCGGTACTACCTTCCAGAATTTTCCACTATGCCGCTACTTATTTAATATGCATTGTATTGTTTATACATGATTTTATAAAAATTATTATACACCTGATAGTGTTTAAGCCCGAACCGCCTAGTCTCACCCCACGCGCCCACCCCCTCGCCACCACCCCGCACCCCGTCGTTATTTATTTTTATTTTTATTTATTTTATTTTAGTTTTTAATAATTAATTAAAATTTTTATACACCCACTCAATAGTTATCTGCCCTTAGAAACATAAAATCTTAGAATTATCGCCCTTAGATATGACCTAGATACCACCCCTTACCCCTTACCCAACTATATGACCGAGGAGGAGTGAAAATCAACCGAGGTCAAGGTCATTTGAGGAGGCTCCTCCAAATGCTAACCGAAACGTGCATTTATAACTACTGCTGGCCCACGGGTGCAAATAAATCAGGCACAACGCAAAAAACGTCCGAGTGAAATGTCTTTCGTGTTAGGAACAGCTCTGACTAACTAGTTTTCCGAATAGCTCGTTTCCGGAAAAGCTCTGACTAGCTAGTTTCCGAATGTTCGTTGTGCCCGGAACAGCTCTGACGGGCACATCGACAAGCACATGTCCGAATCGAAAACTCGCCGAGTGGATACCGTCTACAGACCGGTCTGGTCAGTGCGGGAAAGGCTCGTGGTCAACGATATGCCCAATATATCGAAGTGAGGAATTAAAGCAGCCATGAGCAGAACGTGACGATTCCCTCGGTGAGCCCAGCACCAGGGCGCTATGTGTCGGCTCTACAACTATTGAAGCCACCCTGGATGGCGAAAATGCCATGGACTGTCCCTGCCCTCCCTTGAGAGCTGATCGTGAAGCATTCGACCGTTTCAACTTGACAAGCTGGGATGTGGACGGCACCACAAAAGTGAGAGTCCCACCGGAATGCTACCTGTCAAAAATGCACGCTAAAAGTCGGATGTGTTGGCCTAAGGGTTTCGACCCAAGGGTGCATAACAGACACACCGCAATCACATCTGAATAAGCACTCCGGATGAACGCAAAGAAGAAAATATCGCCATACTAGAGCCATCGTATTATTTGTTGTGTTTCGTGGTATCTTCCGCAGTCTGGATGCTCAGTGAATGGAAGTTTACATTATAATACTTATTCATTTGATTGTCTACCATGTTTGGTCCAAACTTACTTTTTATTTGGTGCTGAATCAGTTAACTGATGACTGATTATTTTATTGATTAATTAATTGTTTGATATCTTTACCGATTTCTCTGTCGCCTGAAAGATTTATTGATTGACTGTTTCCTTGATTAATCTATTAATATGAAAATAAATAAATAAATAAATAAATAAATAAATAAATTTGTGATTGGATGATTGATTGACAATTTGATTGATTATTTTTTTTATTTGTTTCTTAATTGATTGATTAATTGGTTTATTGGCTTAGTGATTCGTTCATTTATTAGTTGATTAGTTGATTGACTAATTCATTGTTTGACTGATAGTTTTATTGATTCCTTAATTTGCCTGTTTGACTGTTTGATTGATTGAATTATTGGCATATCTGTTGGTTGATGTATTAATTTTAATTAATCAATTGGCTCATTTCATAACTGATTAATAGTTTGACTGATTTGGTGAGTGACTTATTAATCAATTTCTTGTGACTTAAAAAATGATTATATGGTTGACTGGTTTAACTTCAGCTCGACATTGGAGAACCCAATTCAGAAGAAGACGGATATGGATTTGCCATCAGAGGCGGAGTCGAAGTTGGAGTGGGTGTGTACGTGTCCTCAGTTACCAACGGAAGCCCCGCCCAAAGGGCAGGACTCAATGCTGGTGATCTTATTCTGGAAGCAAATAACATTTCATTCAAGAGCATTCCCCACGAGGAGGCGGCCAGGGTAGGTTCCACGTGCGAGTGCTTCAATGGTTTGGATTGTAATAAATTAACGCCCATGTGTTACCGAGGTCCATTACGGAAGCAAGAATAGTAATACATTCTTTTAATAGAATGTCCTTTGCATAGCCTCTCTCCCATAACAACCTTCCCGAAAACTTATCGGTCATATGCAAGATGTCCCGCATCCAATACACCCATCCGGAGATCATTTGCCACACCCTGCACCAATCTTCTCTTTGGCCTTCCTCTTCATCTCTTACCTGGGATATTTTTATTTATTTATTTTTTTGTTTGTTCGCATATCCTTTATAGGACATCGCTGTCAACATCAGAATCTTTCAGCTGATTGTTGATTTCTTGACAAGATTACGCTCAGTAGTCTGCCATTGCTTTCTGAGCGACCGGCTCACATACCAAGTAAGTTACCGACGCGGCGAGATCCGCTACCGTTTCTCGTGCAGTCAAGTTATTCACGAGAGTATACGGGATTACGGAGAAAGTCGTGTAATGCCTAGACCAGGGAGACCGGCTCCCAGGAATATACCCATCCATTATCGTTCTCTCCAAACTTTCATGACGTTTCAAGTGACCAACATATTTCAGTTTTCTTTGTTTTGTCGTCTTTAGTAGCCAACTTTCTAAATTATTCAGGTCTTGTCATATGGATGCATTTTGTTCTTTTCTGTATCCAAGATATTTTTAGAACCTGTCTATAAAATGTATATTCAAAGGCGTTGTTCAGTTTGTTTAGTATATGTTCATGTCTCAAAGGCGAAATGTTGCAAAGGAAAGATGTATGCTCTTAAAAATCTAATTTTTGTAGTTCTATCTGATAGATAATAAACAGCTTATTCACACCAACCCTATGTTATCAATCTCAAACTTGAACATTATCCAAATCACACTTACGCAAAATCAACACCCGTTTGTGAGATGAGATGCCTGAGGAGAGCTGCCAACTTAACAATCTGACAAGGAGTAAGAAATGCTGTTATCAGACAGACAGTGGGATCAACACCTTGTGCCACATTTATTGAAAGACAGAAGATCAAGTGGTTTGGCCATGTCGTTATTATGCAACACCAGCAACTACCATCACTGGCCTTACATCAAAGATCATCTGCGACGAGAACAGGAGGACGCCCAAGAAGAAAATGGATTGACGACATCAAAGACATTTACAATCACACGGAATGACACTATCTAGTGCCACCCATCGGGCGGTGTAGCGCCAATTATTCCTCCAAACGACTCTTCGCAAAAGTGGAAGATATGAGGATGATGATGATGATGATGATGATGATGATGATGGTGATGATGATGATGGTGATGATGATGATGATGATGATGATGATGATGATGATGGTGATGATGATGATGATGATGATGATGATGATGATGATGGTGATGATGATGATGATGATGATGATGATGATGATGGTTATGATGATGGTGATGATGATGATGATGATGATGATGGTGGTGATGATGATGATGATGGTGGTGATGATGATGATGATGATGATGGTGATGATGATGATGATGATGATGATGGTGGTGATGATGATGATGATGATGATGATGGTGATGGTGGTGATGATGATGATGATGATGATGATGATGGTGGTGGTGATGATGATGATGGTGATGATGATGATGATGATGATGATGATGATGATGATGATGATGATGGTGGTGGTGATGATGATGATGGTGATGATGATGATGATGATGATGATGATGGTGGTGATGATGATGGTGATGATGATGATGGTGATGATGATGATGATGATGATGATGGTGATGATGATGATGATGATGATGATGATGATGATGATGATGATGATGATGATGATGATGATGATGATGGTGATGATGGTGATGATGATGATGATGATGATGATGATGATGATGATGATGATGATGATGATGATGATGATGATGATGATGATGATGATGATGATGATGGTGGTGGTGGTGGTGTGACCCACACCACAATTAAGAATAGTAATACTGTAGCGTATAATTCGTGGCGTATGAGGCGAATAAGGAGGGTTGGCATGGGACTGGCTATCACCTCCTGTAGAAAACTGTAGCTGCAAAATCCAGCCAAAAATGAACAAGTCCAAGTGGCTAAGAATGCCGGGTTCTTCTTCGGGAGACCAGGGTTCAAATCCTCGGTAAAGTGTCGATCATTTTTTTTGGGGGGGGGGGGGGGAGGGGCCGGGGGGGGGGGTATGTCGGGGACAAAAAGAAAAGCCTAACCTGCAAAGTTCACGACGACTGCACTGGCCAGGCTGTATTAATTCCTCAGACTCAAGGATCGCCACCCTTTCCCCCCCCCCCCCCCCCCCCCCCCCCCCCCGCCCGAACCTACACCGCAAGATACTGTAGGGGCAGTAGGATTACAATGAACATGACTAGAAATAAGAAAATAAGAGTTGTAGGGTGTTTTCTTTGGAGCCGGAAGTGGGGGGGGGGGGGAAGAGAGAGAGAGAGAGAGAGAGAGAGAGGGGGGAGAGAGAGGGAGAATGAGATGGAGAAGGATGCTACGAGCACAGGGCGAGGAGAATTGGAGAAAGTGGGGGATAATGTGGTGGGGGGATGGGAGGGTTGGGGAGGGGGCATTGTGTTAACTGCAGGGGGTGGTCAGGTATGGGGCCGCACGGCGTGAGTGGGTTGATGGCCTTTGCTACAATGAGAGATAACGGACAGAGAGAAGAAGAGGAAGAAGAAGAATGAGAAGAAGAAGAAGAAGAAGAAGAAGAAGAAGAAGAAGAAGAAGAAGAAGAAGAAGAAGAAGAAGAAGAAGAAGAAGAAGAAGAAGAAGAAGAAGAAGAAGAAGAAGATAAAGAGGAGGAGAGGGAGGAGGAGAGGGAGGAGGAGAGGGAAGAGGAGAAGGAGAGGAAGAGGAAGATGAGAAAGAAGAAGAAAGAGGAGGAGAGGGATGAGGAGAAAGGGGGAGAGGAGGAGAAGGAAGCGGATGAGGAGAAAGGGGTAGAGTGTATTGATTCCCTTCTGTACCATAACACAAGACTGACAAGAAACTTCTCACGCTGCCTTCCTCTATCTATCTTTCGACAAATCTTTCCAGTTTTCACATGTTCCAGTCTAGCCAATACTTTATTGCGATACTAGGATCTTCTAGCTAATACTTTGTGATAATAGGAAAGTCTAGTTAATAATTTATGATAATAGGAAAGTCTAGTTAATAATTTATGATAATAGGAAAGTCTAGCTAATACTTTGTGATACTAGGAAAGTATAGCTAATACTTTGTGATAAAAGGAAAGTCTAATTAATACTTTGTGATAATAGGAAAGTCTAGCTATGACTCTAATTGACACTTTGTGATACTTTTTTTTTTCGCATATCCTTTAAGGACATTGCAGTCAACACCAGCATTTTTCAGCTGCTGTTGATGTCTTGGCAAGTTTTACGTTCAGTAGGTTCTTTGTGATACTAAGGAAGTCCAATTGACACTTAGTGATACTAGGCAACTCTAGCTGACACTTTGTGATACTAGGTAATACTAGCGGATACATGTGACACTAGAACTCCCAAACTGACAGTCAATGATACCAGGTTCCCCGTGACACTTTACCCCGTGTGTTTTACAGATCATCAAAGCGGCCACCAGACTTCGTGTGACCGTCTCCCGAGTTGGCCGAATACCCAGCAGCCACGCCATTCACGAAGCCTATACCTGGACAGACCCCAAGGGAAGGCCCGTGTCGCCTCCTCTTGAGAGAGGAGGGAGCGCACTAGGAGACGACGACGAGCGCCGGAGGAGCGCCAGCCAGATGTTGAAAGCAAGCGATGAGAGGAAGGTAGGTGGGAGGGGGCGTTGTCGTTTAATTTTGTTATACTCTCTGACTGTCCACGATGTCGTTAATTTTGTTATACTCTCTGACTGTCCACGATGTCGTTAATTTTGTTATACTCTCTTACTGTCCACGATGTCGTTAATCTTGTTATACTCTCTGACTGTCCACGATGTCGATAATTTTGTTATACTCTCTTACTGTCCACGATGTCGTTAATTTTGTTATACTCTCTGACTGTCCACGATGTCGTTAATTTTGTTATACTCCCTGACTGTCCATGATGTCGTTAATTTTGTTATACTCTCTTACTGTCCACGATGTCGTTAATTTTGATATACTCTCTGACTGTCCATGATGTCGTTAATTTTGTTATACTCTCTTACTGTCCACGATGTTGTTAATCTTGTTATACTCTCTGAATGTCCACGATGTCGTTAATTTTGTTATACTCTCTTACTGTCCACGATGTCGTTAATTTTGTTATACTCTCTGACTGTCCACGATGTCGTTAATTTTGTTACACTCCCTGACTGTCCACGATGTCGATAATTTTGTTATACTCTCTTACTGTCCACGATGTCGTTAATTTTGTTATACTCTCTGACTGTCCACGATGTCGTTAATTTTGTTATACTCTCTGACTGTCCACGATGTCGTTAATTTTGTTATACTCTCTGACTGTCCACGATGCCGTTTAATCTTGTTTTACTCTCTGACTGTCCACGATGTCGTTAATTTTGTTATACTCTCTGACTGTCCACGATGTCGTTAATTTTGTTATACTCTCTGACTGTCCACGATGTCGTTAATTTTGTTATACTCTCTGACTGTCCACGATGCCGTTTAATCTTGTTTTACTCTCTGACTGTCCACGATGTCGTTAATTTTGTTATACTCTCTGACTGTCCACGATGTCGTTAATTTTGTTATACTCTCTGACTGTCCACGATGTCGTTAATTTTGTTATACTCTCTGACTGTCCACGATGTCGTTAATTTTGTTATACTCTCTGACTGTCCACGATGTCGTTAATTTTGTTATACTCTCTTACTGTTCACGATGTCGTTAATTTTGTTATACTCTCTGACTGTCTACGATGTCGTTAATTTTGTTATACTCTCTGACTGTCCACGATGTCGTTAATTTTGTTATATTCTCTGACTGTCCACGATGCCGTTTAATCTTGTTATACTCTCTTACTGTCCACGATGCCGTTTAATCTTGTTATACTCTCTTACTGTCCATGATGTCGTTTAATTTTGTTATACTTTCTTACTGTCCACGTTGGGGGTCAGCATGGCTGAATGGATTAGACCATTCATTCTTAACTGATTAAGTGTCATAGGATGATTAATCGCCATGGGATGATTAATCGCCTTAGGCGACTTTACGTATCTGCAATGGGCGCATATACAGTAGTTTTCTTTATGCAACCCCCTTTAATTTGATAAATAATACAAGACGTCTTCTACCATACACATGAACTTTTAAGTCGTAAACCGTGACACATCCCTAGATCCCATTTTCCAACATCCATTTTTGTTTGATCCAAATCTACTTTTTGTTTGGCGCTGAATCTGTTAAACATTCGGTGTGCTGATGCCGGGGTAGCGGGTTCAACCAGTGTCCATCGCCATCGGGCGAACCCACTCCGACTTCTGAGATACATGTAATATACGCCCCAAA